>JBBYHH010247169.1:0-13039 GCA_038382905.1 Daphne laureola
TAATATATTGTGTTATTTGATTAACGCACAAATCCAAACTAACACAATAATTAAACTATGTAAATAACATGATTCATTTCCAAAAACTACATCACTGCGGATTGGATTATGGGCATTACTCCTATATGAAAAAGGAAAGAAAAGAGGCGAGGGACTGGATGAATGATGGAATTACGGGATAGACCGAGGTAAGAAACATAGTTGGAACTATATGCAGTCATAACTAGAAAGGATTGAGAAACACTGTTAAAGATAAAACTGGGATGAATGATCAAGTATGGCATGAAGCACGACAAACATAGAGCAATTGGCAAAAGGGTTGAATCCTCGAAAATCAAACACCGTTTGCTCCAGTACACTCATAAAAGGCCACTACCTCAGGACTAGATTCAAGTTAATCAGCCTCCTAAACAATTGATCTTCTTCCCTCCAATCCAAACAATTGATAAAGTTGAATTGAAGAGATTCTTGCACCAGAAAAAGAAGATCAAGCTGGTGAGACCTCGTTAGATGTTCTGTTAAGAGACTTTCACCTTACTCCTCCATCTTCTCATGCCAAGGATCAACTACATGAGGTAGAGATCCTATCCTCCTTCTCTCCTATGGAAAGGCCCCTCTCTACAACTCCTATCAGAAGGAAAACCAGGGCTCAAGATGCTTTACAAACTCCTCCTAAGAAGCATTTGATGCCACTATGAATCTTATTGATTAGTGAACAAGGTCATGAATCAAGTGGAAAAGACTCCACAGTCATCTTCTAAGAAGAATAAGATGTTGGCAGATTCATCTCTTATCTCTATAGTATCCTCAGACAGAGAAACTTTAGCTAAGTTGACTGTCAGGATTAAGAAGAGGAAGAGAGAAGAGAAGAATAAAAAAGAAGTCGTGAAGGCCGGGAATGAAAATGCCACAGTATCAGAGAATAAGAAGAAAATATTAAGTGATGAAGAGAAGAGAGTGTCCCTACCTTCAACCCATCTTAAACCTCCTACACAAAGGTGGTATTTGATAGAGAGGTGATATGCCTAGAAGATTCTCTTGTGAAGACTTCTTACCTATAGAAAGGCTCAAGAAGGGAGGAATTCAAGCAATTGATGGAGTGTGGGTGAGGATTCACTACAAGTAGACAATAGCTGGACAATCGACCATTGATCAAGCAGAGAGAAGAAACCTACTCCAACTCCAAAGCCTGACTCACTAGTAGAAGAGAAGGACTCCGAGGTAAATAAGTATGAGCAAGACACCCTTCCAAGCCAGTGTGCATCAACTTTGTACTCTTAGGCATAACTTGTATACCACTCTTAGTTCTGTTAGATCACTTGGCTATAATGTTTTTGGATATTTTTGTTTTCTGTGTAATACCGCTTCGGATTTTCACATTAAATTATTGGTTAATTCAATATTGTTCATGCCTATGTGTTTTCTTAAGTTAATCACTTATATTTTGTTCATTATTATGTGTTTAACTAAGAAAGAAGATCAAGTCTCATTGCATGAATTTTAGACTGAAAAAGTGCTTTTTTTTACACACGAAAAAGTGCTTTAGTGTTTTCAACTGCAAGTTTTTACTTGTATAACTCAATCACCGTCAACGCAATGATAGGTAGCTTGTTGTACATGTAGTCTCGCTTACTGTGTTGGATGTTTACTCCTCTTTGGTTACATCTTTTTTATGATAACAAAAAGAGAGAGAATATATTCAAAAAGTAAGGTAGTGCTTGATCTTAATCATTTTGTGACTAAATCCCTTGCTTTATAAAATTGTTTTAGAGAGGGGGAGATCGCTCTTAGGGGGAGATCACCTCTATCTTTTCATGACTTAATAAAAAATTCTTGACATGTTTTGTCATCATCAAAAGGGGAGATTGTTGACTCTTTATGTGGTTTTGATGATTCCGAAGTGTTAAGTGCAAGTTTTGATAAGTTGAAGAACTTATTCAAAATATGTTTATCTTAGTTTAAACATAACATTCATTGGGATATAATTGAAAATATTCTTAAAAATCAGAAAGCTTTGAGTTGTTCTATCATTTCTTGATATTTCGTACATATGTATTTTTTTTTATCCAAATTCATGATTAACGTGGACTTGTTTCTTAGCCACATTCATAAGAAATAATGAAGGAATTTTGGATCACATTCAAACAGATTCAAACATGCGGTATCAAGGTGGAATCAACAGGAAATGGCAAGGATCAGATTGAATTAGACTAAGAAAGGAAAGAAATCATTTAACCGTTGATGACACTCTGCATCAATACATTGATGGTGAAATGCTCAAGAAATAAACATCATACTATGAAGGTCCAGAGCATCTAGATTTCAAATCCATCTTCAAATATTCAAAGAAGAAGATATTGTGAAGAATACAATTGATCTAGTACACAAGATGATCAATGGAGCATATGAAGAAATTCATTAAGGTTGTTGAAGCCAGTCTTCATCAACGCATTCATGATGAATATAGAAAACGTCAAGAATTTCAGAACGATTATCTCAGCATCTTCAACGGCTCTAAAGTTTTCAGAATGGAAAAGTGGCATTACTCTAAATTACTATATATCCTTCCATAATCCCAATAGGGAAAGAGACATTTTCCTATTTAGTGGATACACAAATAAAGCCTCAATTTAAAGTGAAAAGAATTCTATGTTTGTATGGGAAGATGAAGTAAGTCATTTTTTTTGAATTATAAATTATAAATCCTTTTTTTAATTTTAAAGGATGGCCCAATTATGATAGGAATCTAAACTTGTTTACATTAGACATGTTTACGATAATCCAAAGCTATGCAAATTACATAAAAAAAATTAGATCCTTTTAAATCTGTACATGCCATGTTTAAATTGGGATACTCAAAACCATATTCTTTATTCAATGATTCATTCATAAAAAAAATAAAAATAAAAATTGGTGAAAGGGGATGGTACCCCTGTAACTTTATTGATAAAAAAGCCTAGTGGCACTTACATAAAACCCAAGGGGCCTAACATGAGAAGTGGCAAACCTAGGGGTAAAAGTGTAAAAAATATAAAACCTAAGTTCTAGCTTTACAGCTTATTCAGAACTTCAACAATGAATCTAAACACAAAAGAAAAAACTGTAAGCTATACATCATCTACATCATCTAGTGAGAGTCATACAAAGATAGACTCCAAAGCAATAGAGTTCCTCACTTGCACAAGATTGTAAACAACAGCAATAACCAAATATGACACAGTCACCTTCTTGGAGAAAAGCCTCAGATTCCTTTCAATCCAAATGGCATAGATAGTCTCAATAAAGATACTCCTTCTTATGCAAGACTTCAGAGACTTACCCTTGGTGACACGAAGGATCCACCAGCAAGAAACTCTTCAGGCTAAAGAGGTGTCAGCAAGGTGGACTTTCAGCAAGACCACTCTCAACACCGTTGCAGAAAAAGGTCACTTGAAGAAAAAATGATAACGAGATTCATTGGATCCATTACAGAGGTAACAAAGTCTTCTCACATAAGGCTTCCAGAGAAACTCTCTTAGAAGTGGAGAGTCTGTCATGAACAACAAGCCAAGTAATAATAGAGGTTCGAGGGACATTCCTGGCCCCCCAAAATATCTTTTTCCAAAAGACAGGATCATAATTATCAATACAATGTAGATAGGTGTGCTTCATAGGCATATAAGAAGCACGAATGTCCAGGCAATGTTGTATCCATGGCCTAAAATAGCCCCTTACAGCAAGAATTTTCTTGACCACAAAAGAGGCCAAATCAAGAATCTCAACATGCCATCTATCCTCATCTTTTAGGTAATAGGAATTAACCCATTTTACCCAAACAGATTGTTTATCAGTAATAAGCCTCCACAACTTTTTAGCATTTAAGGCATAATTCCAATCCACAAGACTGAGATTCTCAGCCCCCTTAATTCTTGGGAAAACAAACTCTCTTCCAAGAAAGGGGACTCTTTCGAGAATCAAGTTTTCCACCCCATAAAAAAGCTCTACACTTTTGATCAAGCTTAACTAGGAGCTATTTAGAGAGTGGAAAAATGCCAGTCCAATAATTCTAAATGCCCAATATTACAGCTTTGATCATTTGGAGTCTTCCAGCATAAGAGAGAAATCTAGCATACCAAAGTAGAAGCAAGGACAATATCCTTTCATTCAGAGGCTTACACTGCTTAATAGTAATTCTGGCAGAAACAAGAGGCACTCCCAAGTATTTGAAAAGGAGAGACCCCTTTACCATGCCTAACATGGGTAAGATTTGATCTGAAACCAGAGAAGTTACGCTAACCATTACAACACTGCTCTTTTGCTAATTTACATGCAAACCAATAGTAGCAGAAAAATAGGAGAACATCCGAGAGATGGCAGTAGCAGAGACAGGATCTGCTTTATAAAAGATCATGAAATCATTTGAAAAAGCGAATGAGCAATTCCCAATCCCTTACACTTAGGGTGAAGATGAATACTCTTACTAGAAATCAGGGTCGTCATGATCTTGAGAGAAAATCCATAACAATCACAGATAGACTGGGGGAAAGAGGATCCCCTTATCTTAAACCCTTCTGCCCCTTAAAGAATCCATGAGGAGCCCCATTTAACATGATAGAATACCAAGGGGAGGAGATGCACATTGCAACCCATTGAACAAGCCTCTGAAGGAAGTTTAAGTGAGTCAAGAAGCTTTTAAAAAAGTCCGAGTAGACTGAATCAAATGCTTTCTGGATGTCAATCTTCAAAAACATACGGGGGACATACCTTTCCTTCCATACCTCGAACAAGCTCATGACAAAGGAGTACATTGTCAACAATCTGACGCTCTTTAACAAAGGCTCCTTGAGAGAGGTAGATAAGAAAGAGAAGAATAGGAGAGAGCCTAGAGGCCCGTATTTTAGAAGCAATCTTATACTCCCTCCCTCCGCCAAAAGTTGAACCATTTAACTTTGTTATTTCAAGGTTCAATGTTTGACTCACATTTTAACAAAGACAAAGTGTGAAAAAAAATAAAGAACAAATATTTTTAGAAAATATAGATTTAAAATTATGATACACATGTGAAACATTTAATTTTAAAAGTCACAAAATTCATGAAAACAAATCATAGATTAAATACTGCGAAATTGTTAAAACAATTGTTTCAACTTTTGGCGGGCAAAGGGAGTAAAGGACTACACATAGGATATTGGCATAAATTTAGAGGGGTTTGACGGATGATTATTCTTTGGGATGAGGTGAATAAGAGCATAAGTAAAAGCCCTTGGGAATTCCCATTTCTGGAAACAAAACTTAATAGCATGGAAGACTTCAGGACCAACCAAGTCTCACGCCTTCTGGAAAAACCCCACAGTGAATCTATCAGGGCATGGGGCCTTTTTTGGCACCATAGAGAACAAGGCATCTCTGATTTCCAAATTTATAATATCAGTATAGAAGTCCTGATGATCTTCAGAATTAACTAACTTGCCAAAACTCACGGTAGAAGGAATAGAGTCCAGAGCAACAAGAGAATCAGCAGAGAAGATATTAGAGAAGTAATTGATAAAGGTAACAAGAACAAGATCAGGATTAGTAATAGGAGAGCCAACAATGTCTATGTGACAATAAATGGCCATGCCTACTCTTCTTTCCTTCATTCTCGCATAGAAAAATTTGGTCTAATAATCTTCTAACTTAAGCCAGTCAGAGGAAGCCTTTTGAGCATAAAATCTCTCTTCGTACTTCATAGAATCCACTAGCTGTTGTTTCTTAACAACCAAAGCATCAAATAGTTGAGTATCAAAGGGGGAATCTTTGATGTCAGCAAGAGCAACCTCATATTCAAACCTTTCTCTCACCACTTTGTTGGTGATATCCATAAAGTATGACTGGTTAAACTCCCTTAGGGCCACTTTCAACCTTTGGAGCTTCAAAATGAGACACTTAGTAGGAGAAAGATGAAGCGGAGAAATATAGGCAAGCCAGAAGGATTGAAGTAATGCATAATAATTAGGATGAAGGGCCCACATGTTAAGGAAACTTGAAGGGGGGTTTGCGTACAAGGCCAGTTCTGGAGACAAATAGAAGTGAGAGGGTGTGATCAGTTAGTAAAGAGTCCCTATACTCAACAAAAACACCCTCAAAAAGGCCAAACCAAGTTAGAGTACCCATGACAAAATCCAACTTGGAATAGAATCTATCAAATCCTCTTTGATTGTTACACCAGGTTGAAGACCCATATATGGCACATAAGGGGGTGAATTGGCTTAAAAACAGATTTAAAACCTTTTGGATTTACAACCAAAATTCTTTAATCCCTCAGATCAACACGTTGATAAACCAGAGTTTAAAACACTTGTAACAGCAAGGTATCAACGTGTTGATGGTTAGCACATATAAGAATTGTAAGGTGGAGTGAATGACACATTTATAGAGATTTGGTCCAACTTAACCTACGTCCTCTCCTCAAGACACACTTGAGAGTTGTTCCATTATAACTGAGGCCTGACACACATGGCTTATACAGAGTTTGCCTGACATACAAGACTTCACCAATGCTGTTTGACACATAGGACTTTACGCCAATGCCTGACTAACAAGACTTTCACCAGTGCCTGACTAATAGGCCTTTACAAATCGTCTAACTAACAAGACTTTAACAATGGTTACCCGAAACATAGGACTTTATGCCAAGATTTCCTGACAAACAAGACTTAGAGTGATGATAGTATACTGTGATCAACGCATTGATAAAACACACTATCAGCCTTCATCTTCCTTGGGAAGTTTCACTTGATCAGTGATGTAGAACTGGTCTAACAACATCAACTAGTGAAGTTGATCTATGTAAGCACAGAAGAGTAAGCCTTTTACAATGATAGATGTAGAATATAATGTTTCTCTGTAAGATGACTCTCTGTAGGCAAAACTGATGTTGATGATCTTCTGGATGCTTGCAGCTTTGTGAATGTAAGCTCAAGAGTGTCTTTGATCTTTGTGAGTGAGTAGGAGATGAAGAGTACTCATAGAATGATCAGTATATACGTTCTAGTGTGTGTCATCTCTTCCTTCTTCCTTGTTCTTCTTCTTTTATAGGCTCCAAGATGTTTGTAGATGGATAGAAGCTTTCTCTAATCTTCCCATTTCCATTGGATATAAAATATTTCCTTTTTGTGCTTTTTGAATGTTGGATAATTTATTTCTTGCCGTTGCAGATCTTTGCAATATTCTGTCATCTTCTATCAACGTGTTGATGAAGACTGGCTTCAACAACTCGATGGATTTTCTTCTTCAATCTTGATTCTTTTTTAGAGCTTCAAACTTGAATATCTTCTCTCATAATTATAGCTCAGCAATGGAGTAGATGGCTTTGTGTTTAATTGCTTCATGGCTTGTGAAACTCGAAGCTTGTATTTTGAGCATCTGGCCATTAACGCATTGATGCACACTACATCACACGCTTTCTTGATTTCTTTCATTCTTTGAGGTGATTGCATCATTTTCATCTGATTTCTTCGTGATCTTATAGGATAATTCCATATCCTTTATCTTCATCACGTACTCTTCAATTTTTTGTGAATGTGGCTAAGAAACAAGTCCACATTAATCATGAATTTGGATAAAAAAAGTGTATATACCATAATGTTCATTATGAACCAAATAACACATGATTTCTTATTCTTTTGAATATTTTTCATTTTAATCCCAACATTTTTAATCTTGGTCAATACACTAGACTTATCAAAACTTTGCAAATTGATCTTCAAGGTTTTGGAATCATCAAAATAAGTGGTTGGAGGCAACAAGATCAACACAGGTGTGCTCAGATCGAAGGCCATGCAAATTCTTCAGCCCATAATTAGTAAAAAAACTCCAAGAGAACATATTGATGAAGATCAGAGGGAGAATTAGCTAACTTTAAGAAGAGAAAATAACCTCATTGAAGTCCCTCATGATGACCCAAGGCTGAGAAATAAGGTTAGCTAAAGGTCTAAGGCTTCGCCAGCGAAGAGACCTAGTAGGGCATCATTGAGGGCATACACAACAGTGAGCAAGAATGTCTAGCTCGTAACAAGATGATGCACAGATAGGTGCATATACTGCTCATGCACTTCCACTAACTTGACATCTAGCAGCGCAGGATTCCAAGTAACCCAGATGCGCCCATAATAGGCCACATAATAGTTGTTAAGATAGGGCCAACTACAAAAAAAGTGTTGGAATTTTTTTAAGAAATTTCTACTCTTGACCGTGGTCTCAAGAAGGGCCACTAGATCAAGGTTTAAAGATCTAAAGAATTTTTAAGGTTTTTTTACTTGTGGAAGAGGTTAATACCTCTTATATTCCAACAAGCCCAACTTATAGAAAATGTATAAGATCAGGAAACTCCTTCAAGTATTTATGGTCCCCTAATGAAGAGAAAATACTTGGAGAGACATTATCTTTGATAGGTTGTAAAGGAGCATTGACTACCATAGTTTGGGTTATAGCAGGAGTTTTGGACTTATTTCTAAAGGCTTTCTTGGGTTTAACTGGGAGAAAACCATTTGCATGAGGTTTAAGATGAGGGAAAGAAGGGGTAGACCTAGAATAAGAAGGACCGAAGGGATCCTTAGGAATAACAGGAGGGGAAGAAGTTGGTTGAGCCAATTCAGACAACACCAATACCTTTACGAGTTCTTCCTCTTGCTTTGGCATTGTCAGGGTCACACTCATCAGAGGAGTGCCCCCATTTACAACACTTAGAATAGGGCTTTGGTGACCATTCATAGACAATACCTTGAATAATGGTCCCAGAGGAAGTTTTAGTCCTAACCTCATTCACAGTCTTATCGGGATTATGAAGGTTAACAAGCACTCTAGCACAAGTTAACCTAGTCTTATTCATTGTAGCCTGATCTGCCATAATAGACTCTCCCAGAACACTGGTGATCTTTCCAATCAACCATTGAGTCCAATGCTCAAGCTTCAGCTGAGGCAATTGGATCCAAACAGGGATAACATCAAACAAGTTCTTTCCCAGAGTAGACCAAACTCATATTTCTTAAAATGTAGAGGATTTTCCAATATAAAATCCATCAAGCCTTCAAAGATGAGCATCCTATCGACGTGTGAATGAAAAGAGAATAGAAGACACTTGACTTCTTGACAATGGTAGGAGTAGTGACATTCTTCCACTTTGCGGCCACAAACTTGCTCATGTTGGTCCATGAGATTTCAGCTCCCAGCATGCAGTCAATCAAGGTGTGCTTCCACATTTTACCCCCTTCTTGAATCTCTTCATCAGAGAAGACTACCTCATCCGCATCAGCTATAAGAGGGTCATAGAGAAGCTGGAACGAGGGGTCCCGATTGACCTTCAATCCCTCATTCTTAGTTTTGGATGCATCATCCTCCGCTTCCACTTGCTCCGATCAAGATGGTGAGGTAGTACAATGAGAAGATCGGGAAGCAGGAGAATCCTTAAGTACAGTAGCACCAGATGCGAGTGACTGTGAGGTAGTAAGGGAAGAAACCCTAAGTGCTAGAGAGACGAATGTCACAGGGGAAACAGATTGAATATAAGGCTCAAGAGGTCCTTCAGAAGGATCTAGGAGCAGATTCTGAACCGCCATAGTTGCAAGGACTAAGAACTCAAAATTAAAATCAGACACAATATCAATCTCGAACGGCTCTTCCTTCACAATCGAGGCCTTCATTTTGAGAGGTTCAGGCTCGGCGCGGCCACGTCCACGACCGAGCATAGCAGGTCGCTGCCCTAGAGGAATCAGAGAATCGGATCAGAATGAGGAAGTTCTTCAGAAACCCTAAGCTCTAGAGAGAAGACAGAGATTTCTCTCTCTCTCTCTAGAAAATTTATTTTCCTCAATCGCTTATAAAAATCACATTTTATGTAAATAAAATGAATTATTAACAAACAAAAATGATAAAGAAAATTTTGAGCTCTATTCATGAATGGAATTCACAACTTTTTAGTTTTTTAGGTAGAAAGAAAAAGCTCGATTTTAGTAACACGAACTAAAAAACTTCCGCTCTTAGTACTTTAATTTAGAAACTATACATTTTTTAATTAAATAAAAAAAGGATAATAAAGATCCTCTTAACCCTGAAGCTTCTATTGAAATGAAACCCGTTTTTATTCTTCAATTTTAAAGCTTCCTACAAAAATGAATATTGTATTGGATTGAACCTTCATTCAATCTCGATGGTTGAATATGAATAAAACATGAGTTATTATTATTTCGAGAAAATTTGAAGGATTCATCTCGAATGGCTACTACACTAGTCAGAGATGCTCTAATACATAATCCAACACCTTGAAGCTTATAAAAAGGGGAAAGGATCATTTGAAGGAAGAAGAACTTATGGAGAAAAATTCACTGTGAATATTATACAGAGCCTAGACTCAAAAAAGCATCATCATACACAGCTCCAAACACTTTACATACACGGACCAAAGTTTTGCTCATCAAGGATTGATCCACACAAGCTTTGCACATCTTTTGAAAAGTGTTTTTCAAGAAAGTCTTTCAGTTTTAAACTTATATTTTGTAAAGCTCTTGTCTTCCGAGCTTTCATAGACCGAATTCAACATTTGGTATTGCAAGACTAGTTCTTTAATATTAAGTGGTTAAACTTTTGAAGGAATATGAAGGTTGATAGATTTTTCTATTAACGCATTGATCACAGATCACACTTTGTTTCTTCTATGTCTTGTTAGTTAGGAAAAGTTTGGTGTAAGTTATATGTGTCAGACAACCTTTTTAAAGTCATGTTAGTCAGACATTTGTAAAATCTTGTGTCAGGCATTGATAAAGTCTTATGAGTTAGGCAAGTGTAAGTCTTGTTAGTCAGACACATTTAGTAAGCCTTATGTCAGGCATGAGTTTCATTAGATTAACTATCAAGTGAATCTTCAGGAGGGATGTAGTTCAAGTGGACTGAACCTCTATAATTTTTTTATGTCCTTCTACACTTGTTTTACTTGATCAATTCTTTGGTAACTTTCTTTACAAGTGGTTTTCAAAATACAGCTTATCAACGTGTTGATAAGGTTTTCAAAATAGTTTTATTTTTAAGTTAACAAGTTGTTTTTGTTGATCAAAGTCAATTCATCGCTCTCTTGATCATATCTGAAACTACAAGAGCACACTAGGGGTTGAACATTAATAGAAGACAAACTCCATCAATAAAAACAATGAGGTAACATGACATGAGAAAGTAAATATGGAAAGAAACATACTTTTAAGCCACTAACATGTTCTAAGTCATAAATCTCCAGTCAATGCCTTATATTTATACGTGCAATAAATTTATTTGACTCGTGCAATAAATTTATTTGACTTGTTCATATTTGAAATACATAGTTCTTCTCACATAAGTTAACATAGTGTTTTTAGGGGGAAAGGCTTATACTATTAAACCATTGGAATAAAAATACAAACCAAAACTAATGAAATATGTAGGAAATGAATAAAGCAATGCAAAGCACCTCACACATGAGGAAACAAACTACCAAGCAAGTAGCAAACCAAGCGTAGAAAAGAAGAAAAACACCTAAGGAAAAAACATAAAGCAAGAATCTATGCGGATGTAGCTATGGGTCATGAGATGAAATGGTGTGTGGTATGAGGGAGAGGCCAAAGGAATGTCCACTCTAATAGCGACGTTCTCCATATGATGATTAGCAGAGAACCTTCACGCCTGAGAGCAACTGCTACGTGGAACGAGTGTTTTACTTGCACCAAACAAGAACACAGAACAAGAGCATCAGGCTTGATCTATCCAAGAAAATCCAAGTTCAAAATAGCCTATAGGTAGAAAGCTCCATTTCTTCACAAAGGCGAGTCTTTGCTTATCCCTGCAAAAAGACCAATGACTATAACATCCACGTCCTTAGAGAGTTGAACTGTGCCTTCTTTCTTCCTCTTCTCGAACCCGTTATCTTGCCCTTCCCACTGCTTTAACACTTCCGAGAGCAAATTTAGTACGAGAGTGCATCAATGGAGGTTTCCTTGCAATCTCAGCCGCACCAGAAGGCGTCAAAACCGCAGCCAAGAGAGTCAAGGTCATGGGTACCGATGGTGAACCATGCAGCACCCAGGGTAGTAGTACAATCCCAAGCATAGGATATCGATCTATAGTACAAGAGAAAGTAGGCTCAAACCCAAATGACTTACATTGAAAGAAAATTCCTAGACAAGGAAATATTTTTGGTATTTTCTAATAGAAGAATAAAAATTTAAAGATCAATCTGTTGTAGGAAACAAGAATTAAAGAAATAAAGAAAAGTGAATTAATGAGCTGAAAAGAAAGCAATAAACAAGTTTTCCTAAATTCAACGGTAAAAATTTCCCTAGGATTGATTTCTGAATTTTTTTCCCTGAATTTAATCTATCTAGTTAACTCGTATTCCTAGAGAGCTGGATAAATTTCATTGAAAGGCTAGTTACTTCCTAAACAATTTTCACAATACCCGAATCAATGAAGTTTCCCCATTCCACCCGGATACCATGGCTTTAATTTTCGCCAGAACAAATCTCCCAATGAACTAAATCACGACCTTTCAGCTGATTCTAGGCCACCTGTTAAATTCCTAGATCCAGTTAAATAAAATCTCTTTCAAGCTTTTTATTCCATCTGAGAACAAGCACATAGAAATTAGCAACCATCTAATCCCTAAAACATGTAAATAATTGCAAGGAATTAACACATGAATAATTGAATCAACATCAATATATTAAATCCAAGTCAAGAAGATCTTACATCTCCTAGAAGAAATAAAGAACTAGTCGCTCATAATGTTAAAGAACACAATAATCAAGTAACAATCGAGAAAATTGAATCCAGAAAAGAGAAGAACAAATAGGACTATCTCTAGAGTGGATGTAACTCGAAAATCCCTTCACGTTTGGCCTCCTAACGCTTCTTGTGAATTTGTTGCGCTAATCATGTTTATATACAGCATTAAAAATCCTAATCCTGGTCGGAGTCGGTCGCCGTTGCAGTCGCAGCGGATGGATATGTCGTGGTGGCAACGTCGCCGCCGCAAAAATCCCGCGTCCAGCAACCTCCTTCC
>JBBYHH010247279.1:0-13038 GCA_038382905.1 Daphne laureola
GCCAGTCTAAGCATAACTTACATAATCTAAAAGCTTAAGAGGTTGGTTATAAGTAAATCGCGGTAGATTGTCCCATGAAGGATATGGGTATCTGAATTTAGGAATACGTTATGATACTTTTACACTACAGAGCCATAGGAATACTGCTGCTTTTTTCTTCTAGAAGTTAACCATTAAATTGTGTTTTTTCATATACAAATTTCAGATTATGGTAGATACGCGACAAAATCCCAAACATCAGGGATGAGATCCCCCTCCTAACCAGAGGCGGGGATGTGGATGACCCCGAGAGCAACCGAACCAGCCAGTACCCCCTCCGCCACAACCACCAGTGCAAAATGACTTCCTACAAGCGCTGGGTGGCGTCAGGGCAGTACTAGACAGTATGATGGCCATGATGGGCGAGGGCATTCCACTTGTACGTGAGGATCTTCATGGTCATGAGGGTAGTGATGATGCTGATTATGTGGCCAGCGAGCTAGAGGATTCTGACGATCGTAGCATCACATCACTTACCAGTTCTAGGAACTACTATCGGGATCTGAGTCCCGAAGTAGAACAGCCTGTGCACCGAAACCCTCCACGCACTGGTAGGGTAGGACAAGTTGACCGAGCTGAGCACTTAGTGCATGACCGCCACAGAGATGGCGAAGATCGACTAGCAGGCCTTCATCACCGAGATCGAGATGACGAGGATCATGATAATACCCGCAGAGCCCAGAGGCCCCGGGTCGAGCGAGTTGCGACACCCGAAGGAGTCACTATGATGGAGCGCTTTCAGCATTTCAGTCCCCCCAAATTCACAAAGAAGGACACAACAGAGGCAGCCGAGTCGTGGCACAGTGACATCGAGCGCCTACTAGAGCAGCTAGACCTACCTTCGGAGAAGATGGTCTGCTTAGCCGCCTTCCAGCTACTCGACAGAGCATATGACTGGTGGAACGGCGAGCTCGGTTCCAGGGCAGCGCAATATATACGGTTGGGTCGCCAGGACCCCGAGATGAGGTGGGATGAGTTCTCCCACCTATTCCTAGAGCGATGGATTGGATACGCTATCCGGGACCAGAGGCAGATATAGTTTGATCATCTTGAGCAGGGGAACATGACAGCGGCCAGTTATGGGCACGAGTTTGACAGGTTGGTGTGGTATGTTCCGCAGTATGATGGTATGGAGAGTGAGAAGGCAATGAGATTTATCAGGGGCCTTCGACATGAAATCAGGAGGACGTTAATACCATTGGGTATCCTCTCCTACGATGATGCAATACAGAGAGCCACCCTACTTGAGATAGAGGATTTACATGGCAGACCCACACCTTCCCGACCCCAGAGTGGTGAGAGAGATGCAAAGCCCCAGAAGGCGAATATATTAGGCCGATCAGGCCGCTATGGTAGAGGCAACAGCGCAGGAGGAGCATCACAACAGTGCCATTTCTGTGGCAGATTTCACACCGGAGAGTGCCATCATCAGTTAGGCTAGTGCTTCAAGTGTGGATTAACGGAGCATCGGGTTAAGGACTGCCCATTACTACCGGGACAGGACAACAGAGGGCAGCCTCACTTCCAGCCAAGACCATTGATTATACAGTCGCCTCTATAGGCACAACCACAGGCCCGACCAGGACGAGTGTATCAAATCGAGCAGGGTGAGACTTCACAGCAAGGAGCGCAACTGGGTGAATTACTTTAGTATGATGGTTCTGTCCATGTACTGTTTGATACTAGTACGTCTATTTTCGTAGTTTATGAGAATTGTGCCCGAAGGATAATAGACGCGGAAGTATTGGAATGAATGACGTTAATAGTAGAAATTGTCCATACGACATGGAATTTAAGGCAACGAGCAATACTGGAATGCCGAGCTACCGATTAGGGGATGCTAGCCGGACCCAACACATTCAATGACAACAACGATGATGACAATAATAATGATGACGACAACAACGATGATGACAACAATGACAACGAGAACAATGACGACGGCGACACACACAAATCAGCAAGACGAGGAGCATTTGCATTCTACACATCAACCTTAGGACATTAGAGTAACTACAGGGTTACAACAAAGACCACCGAGATGTTCCAGACTAGTTTAGATGACGATAATGAGTAACAGGTAATCTTAGGACTCGGTACTGTCTGTGGTTACCGTATTGGAAATACTGGCAACTAACTCGGGGTGCAACGAGACACACCTAGAGGATGGGATGCCAATAGGCCCAGGATGGTAGTTTAAACTACCTCTCTCGCCTGACAGATGGTGGTTCGAGTAAATTAAAATTTCATTAAAGAATTAGTCGACTGAAGTGTGCGCTATTTGGGTCAGTTATGTTGCATGGCTTACAATAATCCTTTGGAGTAGAAATTTTATAGGATGACTCTTAACCGAGTCTACGAGTCTAGGTTAAATTTGCATGATTTACTATAACCCGTAGACCCAGATTACAAATTGAATTTGAGCTAGACACAAAGCCGTCTTCCAGAAAAGACAGCAGAATTAGATCAAATTTGCACGAATAAACTGCACTGACTCATTGGGATTTATGACTTGAATTTTTTTTTGAGCGTATCCTCACGTGTCTAGTTTAATGAAAATTTTTACAAAACTAGATTTGGACATCTGTGTAATTTTTTAAAAATAGTTTACTGACAGTTGGTAGAGCTGGAAAACTCACGAGAATCGTTTGTTTTCGCTCAAGTCAGGATAATTCACCAAGAAGAATGAGAGTTCTTAAGAATATTGGTCACTACTGAGGAAAGGATTCCCTGTATGTTGAATCAATGATGTCATACATGTGCGTGATCGGTCAATAAGTATGGTTAATGTTTTGATACTCCTAGACTTGGAGTCTGGAGATATATGGACTGATGGCATATTTTTCCTTATGGAATTATAAAGGAGTTTTGAACTCCATGTTGTCCAGTAGCGATCCATATCGTACGACATGATTCAATATTGCCTTTTGAGGTACATGCGACGCGTGGTCACCCGGTGACTATGGTCTAAAATTGAGACACGAGATCTGATGTCCGACTTCTGTTCTGTGTTTACACCATGTGGGTGTCCTGTTCTGTATCACAGTTGTAGGATGTGCTAGATTGTGCATATTGGTCAGTTATTCCGATGACGATACGGGTTTGGAACCCTCTAGTTTAGTGATCTGTAGTTGTAAGGATATGGTATCAACATGGCTTTGCGGTAATAACCGAAGTATCCTACATAATCTACATTGGAAAGTTCGAGGGAAACTTTATGGAGATGACTTTGATCACGTGAAGGAAGTTAATCGAAGGTTTGTTAAATGATCCGTTCCTGAGGACAGGACTCGGAAATAATACCGATATGTTTAACTTGCAATTCAAGTTCCCACAATAAAGGTCAGAAATGGTTCTGATATTGAAGATAATGGTACTCTTGGAGGACCAAGAGTCCTAAGGGGGGGAGAATGTTACACCCACCTTAGGTAAATAGTGATTTTCTGGAAAAACTTTCCCGAAGGTCAAAATCTGACATTTCCGGGACTATATTTTTTAAGCATGCAGGAAACATTTCCTAATGATTCTCAAGTCCCAAGAAGTATTTTGAGGTCCACTCTACAGGGTTTCACATTTTTACAAGGTTCCGTGAACCCCGGGCCATTTTACCAAAAATTGACCTCGGAGGGTAAAATGGTCATTTTGGAGAAATGGGCATGTTTAAGGACAATTTAGATATCCCGAGAATGAATTTTAATTTTATTCCAAGGGATTTCACACTTTTAAGATGGTACATAAGTCCCGGGTCATTTTGCAAATTTTCAGTTTCGGATGGCAAAATGGTCATTTTGGAAAATTTGGTGAAAACACCCACTAATCCTAAACTAGTGGTGGCTGGAGAAATTACTAATGGGATTGGGTTTTAAGTTTGTAGGTGGACATGTGGTGAAATAAAAGGAAATGGTGAATGAGGTGGAGTATGGCAGTCAATCTAATCATTTTAACTTGGTGTGCATTTTTAGCCTACCATTTAACTAATATCCTACCCATTCCCACCCATTTTCCCCTCACTAAATCGGCAGCCTCATCCCTTTATCTCTACCATTTCACTTTCATTTCATTTACCAACTCATTTCACAAACTTCATCTCTTTCTTTCATCTCCAAAACCGGAGACTCCCTCCCCATTTCCACCAAAGTTTAGCTCCCTTTTTCCCTTCATTCCTTCATCTTCATCAAGGTTCTGAAGTGGTTGAAGGAGCAAGGAAGCAAGGAGAAAAAGGTGTCACCACCACCACCCAACCTGGTTGCGTAAGGCGGAAGCGTGAGTGGAAAGACAATGGCGGGCGGTGGCGGCGAAGTCGATACTTAACCTACTTAAGGTTTTGCGGATCCAAAACACGGCCCTTAAAAAAAATTCTACATAGTTGACTAAACTTTGTTGCTTAGTTCTTATTTATTAGCGCATTATAAGTTTTTACGGCTTTCTAATTATATCCTATACCTGCACCCAAAATAAGTTAACAATTTTACAGAAAATCGTGCAATATTACAGGATATTTATATAGTTGAGCTCCGCTCAACACCAGATGCACCAGAAAGGAGTCTTGCCCATTTCACTGGGTAAGTACTCCCTGATAAAGTAAATATATACAAACCATTATAGCAATAAGGACAATGATATCTAACTACGTATGCATGCTACATCTATAGAGCCTGAATTAAGCCATAAGGCATATACTTACTATGCTTGCATGATCAGGTCGACAAGACTTTGTCGATCAGATAAGATACTGCTGCTTCTGCTAAGCATAACCAAAAAAGTTAAACTGTTAGTCAAACACAATTGTGCTCACCTATAGTATTCAAATACCACTATAACATCTCAATCGATACTACCCCCTAATCGAATCATGAACTATTGTCAAGGAGTATTTACATACCTATGGTACCCATAATCTCTTTATGACCAGGCGAATCTATTCCGCAGGTCGTTCACCAAGAACTCCTGAAAATATTAATGTAATGGGGGTGAGTCCTCGAGAGGTACTCAGTAAGGGAGTAGGTAAGGATGATGTATTTTAAAAATATTTACCTGGATAAGAGGTTAGCATGCGATGTACTAGCAATATATATATACAATCCTAATGTCACATGGTATAATGATATGCAATAAGATGATATGTAATCCTGTTTGTCCTGTATGACGTATGCAATCCTCTACGTCCCGTAGGATGTCTTGTCACATCCCGAAGGATGGTGGTTATTCCAATAATCCCCCGATGGCATGCCATCCCTCACGGGTTCTCACAGTCGACAACCCCGATAATCGAATCAGGGTTTAGTAACATTTATCACAAGGTAGTTACGTGAGGCCTAGGTTCCCCCTGTATAACTTTCGCGTGGTCTTACTTGAGCAAATATCTATATATATCTTTCAATACGTCTCATGATCATAGTGATCAGAGGATCAGTGCTCTCCAAGCTTAAAGTAACCATTTCTCCATCACTCCATGATCGCTCTGATCGGAGGACATCTCGATCCTAAGGTTGGTTCTCCCAAATTGTAAAAACCTGCATCCATTAACCTTACCATGTAACTAGTCCCGGGAGTCACTGGGCCCCACCCTCGACCCGAGTACTAGCCATTATCTGGCCTAATATGCATGAAGGAAACCTTAAACGCATATTAAGAAAGTTAAACCCCTTACTGAATGATGAATAACCGATAACGCGATAACCGGTAAAAACATCTGTTGTGGTTCACAGCCACCAGACAAGACACTAAACACAATATAAACTTGTAAGGTTTTTAAACTATATTATTTAACCTTACTTAACACACAATAACACTATGTTGACTAAAAGTCAATCAGTTGACCACATTGGTCAATTTCTGCTTAAAGTGGTCAAATAACTTTGTAATTACATCCGATTACCACTTAAGCGCTATTTAATCATTATTTATGATTAATCACATACAAGTCCCTATACTTTGTCAAATCATGCAATCATGTCCAATGTTTTATCCAATTTAGAATAAAGTGTCTAAAATCACTTAAATGCTACCAATTTCATACTTAAACTTAAAGAAGCTTAATTTTACTTCGTTTACCCATAATTGCACAACAAGTCCTTAAAATTTCTCCAACTTTGCAATTAACCCATATTGCATAACTTAACCGTTTTAACTTCTTTTCCAATAATTACATAATCTTTTCCAAGATTTACACTTTAACCAATATATTCATAAAAATACAAACTTACCCAAAAGTTATCAATTTTTCACCTTAACTTTAAATAAGCTTAATTAACTTTAATTTGTCACTAACCATTGATTAACACCAAACTTTACCAAAATTTCTATTTTGGTCCCAAACTTTTACAAAGTGACAACTTTCCTTAATCACGTAATTAGCTCATTTTCACCCAAACTCAACATTTAACTTTAAAACCTCCAACTTTCAACACTTATGCATTTTCGCCCTCAACCAACATTTTTACCAATAATGTTTTTCTTCAAAAAGTTTCTACCAAATTTTTCCAAAGTTACAAACATACTTATTCCAAGTTTATTTCATGATTTCACCAACAAAATCATACTTAAAACTCACCATAAAGTTTCGACCAAAACCCAATTTCTTCACCAAAATTATTTTTCAACTTCTACTTCAATAATCATGCTTTATATCTTCCAAATAACAACATGCCACATGATTTTCATCAACAACTTCAACATTCATCATCATAAACATGCTTAAATATTTTGGCTAAAGCCTAATTTTTTCATCCATGATTATTTGAACTTAGGTCCAACAATAAACATACTTCAAATCCACAAAATAACAAGATTAAAGCATAAAATCAAGCTTTTAACATGCTTTGAATTTTACACTATCACCAAACTTTATAAAATCATGCTCTTTCTTCACAAACTCATCAACAATAATAAAGGTTACCTTTTAAGCTATTTTCCAAGTGTTGGTTGTGAGTATTCTTCCTCCAAAATTCCTTTGAATATTCAGCCAACTAGGGAAAAACAAGGAAGATGAACTCAAAATATTCTCACAATGGTTTTAACTTGAAACATCCATATAAAGAGCTTACCTAGTGTTTTCTCTTGAACTTTTCTTGATGAAAAGTTGAGCAAATCCTCTCCAACAACCTTGAAGATTTTAGCCAAGGTAGGAAAGTAAAAGAGAGGAGTTTATTATCCATTTCTAAGCTTTGTTTCATCAAGAAAAACTTATGAAACTTGCTTACCTAAAATCTCTCTTGAAGCTTGTTAAAATTGGCCAAGGAGATGGAGATCCTAGAACCCTCTTGCTCCTTGCTTCCTTGCTCTTCAACACCTTGGAAGACTAGAGGATGGTGATGATATTAGGTGAAGAAATGAAGGAAGATGGAAGGCAAATCTTTGGTAAATGGTGGAGAAGGCCGGACGATTTGTGAGAGAGGGAGAGATGAGAGGTGTATTTGGTAAATGAAATGGTGAGGTAGAAATGAGGAGGGAGTGCTGGTTTCAAGGGTGGTAAAGGGGTAGGGATTTGTTTATTAGTTAGGCTAGGTAACAAGATCCTAAATTTAAGAAAGTAGGGTATTAATTTAATACTAGGTAAAAAAGGCTAGGTAATTAAATAATAATCCGTAAAAAGTGATCCATCCCTCCTAAATTTGGCTTCCCTAATTAATTAGGGTTAATGAACATTTTTGTCCAATTTTCCGTAACGACCATTTTACCATCCGAAATAAAAAATTGGGAAAATGGCCCGGACTTCCCGGAACACCTTGAAATACTTAAATATCATTAAATTGAGGTCAAAAGTGATCCCGGGAGATGAGATTTCATTAATTACCATGTAATTTACATGTAATTATAAATTTATCAAAAATTACAATCAATATCCCGGGAAAATAAATATCCAAATAAAATATGTCTGGAGTGACCGTAACAATCTCTCCCCCTTACGACTCTTGGTCCTACAAGAGTATCCTAAGGCACTGATACTTGTCTGGGTATCGCTCTATCAAATCCTTCTCGGTCTCCCAAGTCGCCTCCCGGTCCGAATGGTGTGACCACTGAACCTTGATCATCGGGATCAACATGCTAAGGAGTTTCCGAGTATCTCTGGCCAAGAATGCAATCGGAACCTCCTGGTATGACAAGTCTGGTTCTAACTGATCCTCTTTGATGGGAATTGTCTGAATAGGGTCAAGAATACACTTCTTGAGCATACTCACGTGGAAGACGTTGTGTACCGCTGACATACTGGGAGGTAAGGCCAATCTGTAGACAACCTTGCCAATACGCTCCAGAATCTCATAGGGACCGATGTACCTTGGAGCCAACTTGCTCCGTTTACCGAATTGTACGATCCCTTTGGTCGATGCAACTTTCAATCAAACCTTGTCTCCTACCTCAAACTCCAGATCTCTGCGTCTCTTATTCACATGTGAGGTGGTCCGGTCATTTGCGGTCTTTAACCGCGCCTGTATCTTCTTAACCATCTCTGTGGTTTCATCAATGATTTCTTTTAGGGCCTATCTCGATCCTGTCTGATACTTCTGACCAACAATGAGGCCTCATACACCTTCGCCCATACAAGGCCTTATACGGTGCCATGCCGATAGTGGTCTGAGAACTGTTATTGTATGAGAACTCCACTAGCGGCAAGTGTTGGTCCCAATTTCCCCCAAAATCCAGTGCACAACTCCTGAGCATGTCCTCGACAATCTGTATAACCATTTCTGACTATCCATCGGTTTGGGGGTGATAAGCTATTCTCAGATGGAGTCGTGTGCCCAATGCCTTGTGAAAAGCACCCTAGAATCTCACAGTGAATCGTGGATCTCTGTCAGATACAATGGAGTCTGGAATTCCATGTAGTCGCACGATATCCTGGATATAGAGTTGGACAAGCTTTTCAAATGAGTCTGTCACTCGCATTGGTAGGAAGTGTGTGCATTTTTTCAAACAATCGACTATTACCCAAATAGCGTCGTGGCGTGCTCTAGTCGATGGTAGACCAAGAATAAAATCCATAGTAATGTTGCCTCACTTTCTAACAGGAATGGGTAATGTTTGTAGAGTACCGGCTGGTTTCTGATGCTCTACCTTCACTCACTGACAAGTGGCACACTTGGCCACATAAGTGGCAATATGTCTCCACATCCCCAGCAGTTGAATTGAGAACGAAGGTCATGGTACATATTCTCACCTCCGGGGTGGATGCTCAATCTTCTGGAATGCGCCTCCTCTAGAATCTCATCCTGAAGTGCTGAATCATCTGGTACATATAGTCATCCCTTGAAGTACAGCAGTCCCTGCCTGTACTCAAAAGACAGACGCAAAGCTCCGTTATCTTCTCCTGAAAGCTTCCTCAGGCCTGAATCCCTGCTCTGCACCTCTCGGACTTTGTCCGGCCACTCGAAATGAATTGTCAAAGTTCAGATCTGTGCCTGCTCCCACTGATGCCATCTCAGCTACATGCCTGTCAAATCTGACTCCTCAGTTCTATTCCCAGGATCTCCACCCTTCACTATCCCGGTGTACTTTCTGCTCAAAGCATCTGCTACTGTATTTCCTTTGCCCTTGGTGTACTCGATAGTACAATCATAGTCTTTCATATATTCGAGCCACCAATGTTGCCTCATGTTTAAATCCTTCTGGATAAACAGATACTTTAAGCTCTTATGATCGGTGAAGATTTGGAACTTATTGCCTAGAAAGTAATGTCTCCATTGTTTCAGAACATATATGAACGCAACCAATTCGAGATCATGTGTCGGGTAATTCTGTTCATGTGGTTGCTATTATCTCGACCTATAAGCGATCACATGCCAATCCTGCATAAGCACACAACCAAGACCCCTCTTTGATGCATCACTGTATATCACATACGGCTGTGCTGGGTCTGGTAGGATCAGAATTGGTACGTTAGTCAATAAACGCTTTAGCTCCTGAAAACTACGCTCACATGTGTCTGACCATATGAACACTTGACCCTTCTTGGTCAACTGTGTGAGTGGTGATGCCAATACGGAGAATCTGGGTATGAATCTTCGGTAATATCCTACCAATTCCAAGAAGCGCCATATATCTCTGACAGTCCTTAGCTTCCTCCAATCCTACACTGCTCTGGTCTTCTCCGGGTCCACTGACATGCCGTGCTCTCCAATGATGTGGCCCAGAAAAGATATCTCCCGCACCCAAAAATTTCATTTTGAGAACTTGGCATAGAGCCGGTGCTCCCAAAGTGTCTCCAATACAATTCTCAAATGTTCCTAATGTGAGTCCTCAGCCTGAGAGTATATCAGGATATCATCGATGAAGACCACAATAAAGGAATCCAGATACGGGCGAAACACTTGGTGCATCAAGTCCATAAATGCAGCTGCTGCATTCATTAATCCAAATGGCATTACTGTGTACTCATAATGCCCATACCGAGTGCGAAACGCGGTCTTGGGATGTCCTTCTCCCTCATGCGTAATTGAAAGTACCCAGACCGCAGGTCGATCTTTGAAAAAACCTTTGCTCCTCTGAGATGGTCAAATAAATCATCGATCATGGGTAGTGGATACTTGTTCTTGATAGTGATTGTATTCAACAGTCAGTAGTCGATGCACAGTCGCAGGGTCCCATCCTTCTTCTTAACGAATAGAACCGGGGCACCCCTGGGTGACGTACTCGGTCAAATGTATCCCTTCTCTAGTAACTGATCCAACTACTTCTTTAACTCTGTCATCTCCACTATTGGCATGCGATATGGAGGAATAGAAACTAGAGTAGATCCTGGTTATAGGTGTATCTCAAATATAATGTCCCGCTCTGGCAGCATCCCTGGTAACTCCTCAGAAAAAACATGCGGAAAATGTTATGCAACAAGAATCTTCTCTAATTCTATATGCGTACCTGCGGGATTGAGGTCGTAGTACTCCTCCTCATCGATGACTAGAATCTGATCTACGATTGTCAGCTCCGTGCTGTGATTGACGTCCTCAGGGTCTGGTAAGAGCTTCTCCAGTAATTATGAGGTGCCGTTTGGCACAATCTATCTGAACATTGTTCTTGCCTAACCAGTTCATGCGAAGAATCACATCGTACTTGGGTGTATCTAACACCAACAAGTCAGATTGTATCTGATGACTACTAAAAGTCATCGTACATCCCTAAGGTATCTCATTTGAAAAGAAGTACTGACTCCCCATAGTACGGACCAAGTATATATCAGGCAGATAAATGATAGAAAGACACATAGAATAATCACATCTCAATGAAATAATAGATATGGAAGTGCCCGTATCGGAAAGTGCTTAAACTAGAACGTTGTTCAAAAGTAATGTATCTACCAACGCTCCTCGCTGTGATGTCTCACCCTGAGCTAGCTGAAATACCCATCCTAGACGGGCCTGGGGCTGTACTGGTGGTGGTGGCAGTGCAATAGGTGGCCTCTATCGTGGAGGCATAATTCTGCGCTGAGCCAATAATCATACCACAACTGTGCCGGGTGATTCCTTAGATTGGAACCGTGGCTGTCCTCCCATGTTCTGCCCCTGTGCTAGTAGGCAGTCTCTCTTCCAGTGCTCTATGGAACTGCACTTGAGGTACTGGCCCGTCTGAAGGTGGCACTCTGTGCCAGAGTGATGTCTGCCACAAAACTGACACTGCTGAAATGCTCATGCTGCGTCATTGCCCCTACCATTGCGCCCTATCCTGCCCGGTCTGCCTGCCCTGCCTGTCCTGCCTGCTCCCTGATGTGCTGTACCTCTCCCGCCACTCTGGGGCCAGGAAGGTGTAGGTCTACTCCCAAACTCTTTCATCTCAACTGGGCGGGCCCTCTGTACCGCATCATGATATGACATGATGCTGAACGATACGAGAAACCTCCTGATCTCAGGTTGAAGCCCTCTGATAAAATGCTTTGCCTTCTATGACTCTCGCCTATGGTACTGAGTCGCATGTCACACCAGTCGGTCAAACTCATGCTCATATTCGGCAACAGTCTGGCTCCCCTGGGCCAACTGATCAAACTCCAGCTGACGGTGGTCCTGGTCCATGTAGCTCACCCATCGCTCTAGGAATAGCTGGGAAAACTTGTCGCACCGCTTGCTAGGGTCCCAACGTCCCCGCTGTGTGAAATCTGTACCTCTCGCTCCTGTAACGTCATTCCACCAATCATACGCTCTGTCACGTAGATTAAAGGCGGCCAATGAAACCCTCTGCTCTGACGAGAGACCCAGCTGCTCCAGAAGGTCCTTGATCTCAATAAGCCATCACTCCGCTTCCTCTGACTCACCCTTACCGGTGAATTTGGGTGGTCCTAGGTGCAAAAAGCGCTCCATCATGGTAACTCCACCAGGAACTGCATCAGGCTCTACCCGGGCCCTCGGGGCCCCACGAGAACAATCAGAATGCTCGTCACCCCTGTCTCGATGATGATGATCATCTAGTCGATCCTCACCATCTATGTAGAAGTCATCCACAGAGTGCTCAGCTCGGTCATCCTGTCCTACCCTCTCGGCACATGGAGGGTTCCTGCTCACGGGCTGCTCTACCTCGGGACTAGGATCTCTATAGTAGTTCCTAGAACTGGTAAGTGATGTGATATCAAGATCAGCGGAATCCTCGGGCTCGCTGGCCACATAATCAGCATCATCACTACCCTCTCCCTCATGACCCTGAAGGTTCTCATGTACAGGTGGATTTCCCTGTACTCCCCTATCCAACACTTTATCCAGGACAGTCCTGATCCGTCCCAATGTCTGTAGTAGGTCCTCTAGAACCTCTGGCGGTAGAGGGGGATTTCATCATTGTTGCTTCAGGGGTCACCCTGGTCCCCTTCTCTGATTCTCGGGAGGAGGAGAATCCGTGTGTACAGCTCAATTTTGTCGAGTTCTCACCATAATCTGAAATTCGAATAAAAATTAGCATAATATAATGGTTAACTTCAAATTGAAATAGCAGTAGCGTTTCCTAATGACTCTGTAAAGTAGATGCAATGCAACCATCCTAAATAGTTTAAACATGTTTAGAATTTCTGTATCTATTTACCTAGGT
>JBBYHH010247498.1:0-13035 GCA_038382905.1 Daphne laureola
AAAAAATGGTAAGGACGGCGATCCTAAGTATGTATAAGAGTCGAGGGTTCAGATAAGTAAATATCCCCTCGAGCTAGCTGCGTATAAGGAAGAGCGATCATCACCGCTGCCCTCCCGGTCCCGCGTCCGCTTCCATCGGGCCGTGTACGGTGGGGGTGGTGACACATATACACAATATACAGGTTACGACAGCCCCCGGAGGCATCAAACCCTAATATAACTGGCTTGGGGTTTAGAACAATCGTTCACATGGTACAAGCGAGGGGCCTGGGTTCCCCTTATAACTGTGGTGCGGTCAATCATTGACAATAAATATCTGGTTCATCACTTGATCAATCGTGATCAGAGGGAAAAATGCTCCCGAGCTTAAAACCTGCATACACCATTCACCTTACCATAGAACTAGCCCCGGGAGTCACTGGGACCCACTATCGACCCGAGTATTAGCCCTTAACTAACCTAATATGCATGAAGATAAACCATAATACATATTAAGAAAGTTAAGCCCCTTACCTAATAGACGACAAAATATCCCGCGATGACCCGAGCAAAATGAGGTTCTCAGCCACCAAGTCTCAAACTAGACAAATACACACTTATGAGGTTTTAAACTTAATAATTCTACCTTATTTATCACCAAAGTCAAACTGTTGAGCAAAACTCAACTAGTTGACCAGATTGCTCAAATCATGCTAAAAGTGGTCAAACAACTTGTAGTAATTCCAAACTACCACTTAAGCATCACATAAACATCGATTATGACTAATTACCAATAAAGTCCCTAAACTTTGTCAAAATGTGCAACCTTGCCCAAATTTGCATAAAGTGTCCAAAACCACTTCAATGCTATCAATTTCACTCTTAATCTTAAAGAAGCTCAATTTTACTTCTTTTACCAATATTTATCCGTCAAGTCTTTAAACTTTCTCCAAATTTCCAATTTGACCTAACTTTACATAAAGTGGCAAAAAATGCCCAAATTTCACATTTAACTTCAAATGAACTTAATTTCACTTAATTTATTACTAATTACTAATTAACACCAAACTTGATCAAAATTTACATTTTGGTCCCAAACTTTTAAAAAGTGACAAATCTTTCCAATTTACCAAATTAGCTCATTTTCACCCAAGTTAATAATTTTTCATCAACAACACCAACTGTTACACCCACCCCGGAATTATATTATTTTTCGATATATTTTCCCTGTGGTTGGATTTGTAAATTTGTCAGAATTTGGAATATTATGTATTTGTGTTGCTGATGAATGAAATGAATGTCTCAAGAGGTATTTGGAGGTCCATTTTATGGGATTTTAATAATTTACAATATTTTATTAATCTTGGGTCATTTTGCCAAAAATTGATTCAGATGGTAAAATGGTCATTTCAGAAAAGTTGATGAAAAATTATTTTTTGGGCACACAAGTTGTTACACCCACCATAGACAGATGGAAAATTCCGTCCGCTGGAGCTTGAGTTAATAATCGAGGTATGTGAGAAGTTATTAATTTTTGAGTTTAAATTGTACTTAGAGTATTGGATATTGCTTGTTATTGAAGTGTTGATGAAGTATGTTGGTGAATGAACTTGTATGGTTTGCATTGGTAGAGTGTTGGTGGGAGGAAATAGGTTTTTCCAAGTTTCAAATGTTGTAGGAGAACCACGGGCGACCGTGCCGAAGGGCAGGCGATCGCTTGAGGTTCAAAAAGGGAAAAGTGAATTTGGACAGGGACTGAGGTGACCGGGCAGGTGATTGATCTCCCTGCCAGGCGATCGCCTGACCCCTAAGGCAAAATTGGACAGGGGCGCAGGTGACCGGGCAGGAGAGAGATCTCCCTGCCAGGCGATCGCCTGACCCCCAAGGCGAAACTGGGTAGGAGGCCAGGTGACCGGCCAGTCGAGCAGAGCTCCCTGGTAGGCGATCGCCTGACCTCAAGGTAAGAATTACAGGGGCGCAGGCGACCGGCCAGGCGACCGAAGCTCCCTGGCAGGTGATTTCCTGACCCCAGAATGCGAGAGACAGGGGATCAGGCGATGGAGCAGGCAATGGGATAAAATCGCAGGCGATCGCCTGAAACCCCTGGGCATAAAATATAACAGGGTTTTAAACCTGAAAATCTAAGGAACCTTCATTCCATCTTCAACCTCTACCTCCCAAACTCGACCCTAAAACCTTCCTAACCCCTACATCACTCATCCTACACCAAAAATCTAAGGAGAACTTAGTCTTATGCGGGATTTGTAACTAAAGTAAGGATTTCACGAAGAACCACTCGAATCAACCACCGTTTGGGTGATTCCTGGGATTAAGATGAATTCAAGGTTGGTATTCTTAAAGTTTCTTGATACCTATGAGGTTGTAGACATATTCTAATAATGGAGTAAAGCTAGAAGCATGTTTTACATCATTGATTTAGAATGAATTGGTTGAATTCGAAATCTAGGGTTTGAGAGCATTGATGAACGAATTTTGGGGGAAAGTTGAATTGACCTTAAATTGTTGTTATTGAGTGTATTTGGAGTAGCATTAATGCTTAGAGTTATATTCAATTGTTGCTTGAACATAGAGCTAAGGCAAAACCCATAGGATTTGGTGGAAGAATGAAGTGCCGTAATTGGATGAATTGTTGATCCAATTATGTTTGTATGATAATTCTAAGCAACTTTAATACTTGGATGAAGTTGCAAATGATAGTATATGATAGAGTTTCGGATTAAACTCAAAGTTGGGTGATTTTTGAGAATTGATGAACATTGTTGTGAAAATGTAATGTTTGTGCATGAATGATCTTAGAATAGTTCATTGAGCATGCATATGAAGTTGTGAAAGGTTTGGACAAGGTTTAATTGGTTTTAGAATAATAGGCTTAAATGGTTGTTGTTGGCTAAATTGAGAATTTGCTAAGGAAATTGCAATGTTTGGTTATGAGTAACATTGGAATGAACTAGTAAGTGTATATGTGGAATCGTATGACGTTTAGTTGAGAATTGGTCATTTTAGGAATTTTGACCAAAATGCTGAATTGAAGTGAAGCTAAGGTTTAGCAAAGAGTCTTGTTAAAAAATGTTGGAAAATGTTGAAATCTGAGTTTCTGGTTTGCAGGTTAATAAGCTTCGGTTGAACTGTCTGTGATTATAGGAAAAACAGTGGAAGTGCTGCAGAAATTTCGGCAGGAAAGTTGAACTTTCCTTGAGTTATTGCTAGAGAGCAAGCGCCTTTGAGGTAAGGGTTCAACCTTCTCGTATATGTATTTATACGGTATGGGTTGGTTGAGATCAGTCCTAGACCAGTGGTGGGGTCTCCGACTAGTTCCATGATAAGGTTAGGGGCGTGCAGGGTTTATGCGTGTGAGGTTATTCTAGGAGCAACAGGTAAGTAGGACGGTAAGTAATTAGTTAGATAGTGATCGTATGATGATCTGTGTTGGTATTATTGGACGATCCGAGTAGGGTTTTATTTTAATTTCTTACTTTATTTGTGTGTGCGCTCTATGTTTGGAGCTATGGTTGTGAAATTTATACTATTGTATTCGTTGATTGTGTTATTGTTCCATAGAAGAGTGGCATGATGCTATGAGCTGCCAGAGATGGTGTGATGCTATGAGTCGCCATGTGACATGGCTTACTATGTTGGGATACACCGGTGTAGTGCTTTGAGTTTCTGTGTGTTAACATCCCGTACTATTTTGGATACACCAGTGTGATGCTATGAGCCGCTGAGTGTTAATGTCTAGTAGAAGACTGGCATGAGGCTATGAGCCGCCAGAGACCGGTGTGGTGTTGTGAGCCACCGGGGGATTGTTCTGAAATTGTTTAAATAAGTGCATTTAAATTCTATTAACCGGTATTTTGCTTTGACCTGCCGGAGGTTTTTACCATGTGCATATTGTTTTATTGCATATCAATTTATAGCATGAATTGTTTATAGCACGCTAACATCTTCTTGCAGGGAAATGTTTTTTAACAAAACCCTTACCCTTACCTGCACCCTTATTGAGTTCCTTTCGAGGACTCATCCTTTATTGTTACCCTGTTTTTCAGGAGCGGCTAATCCACCACTGGCGTAGTAGCTCCGTGGCATGGTTGGTGTTTTTGTGCCTTTGAGGTACTTGTGTTTTGTAAAAGTAGTTGTTTCTTTTGTTGTACTTTGGCGAGGTAGCTCGGCTCTAGAAGATATTTGATATTTGAGTAGTGTGTTACCCGTAAATTTATGAGTAATGGTATTTTCTTCTCTAGTTGTATTCAGCAGCAGCAGTACCCAGTAGAGGGCACCGGATTCTGGTGGACTCGACTCTATTGAACTACTAGGTATAGCATCGTGGCAGTTTTGGGCTCTATAGTTGTAAATGGCATATGCATGTACAGTTAGAAAGCATCAGGATTATTGTATAGTTTTGTTGCATTAAGATATTTGTTACACCCACCATAGGCAGATGGAAAGTTCCGTCCGCCGGAGCTTGAGTTAATAATCGAGGTACATGTGAAGTTATTAATTTTCGAGTTTAATTTACACTTTGAGTGTAAATTGTTGCAGTTGTAGAAGTATTGGTGGTGTGTGTTGATGAATAAGCTAGTATGGTTTGTTCTGGTGGAACAGTGGTAGGAAGAAATGGGGCTTTCCAAGTTTTAGGTGTTGCAAGCGAACCCCAGGCGATCCGCACCGAAGGGCGGGCGATTGTCGCAGGTTCGAAAAAGGAAAATGAAAGTGGGCAGGGGCCCAGGTGACTGGGCAGGCGAGCGAGTCTCCCTGCCAGACGATCGCCTGGTCCCCAAGACAAAATTGGGCAGGGGCCCAGGTGACCGGGCAGGCGAGAGGAGCTCCTTCGCAGGCGATCGCCTGGCCCCCAAAGCGAAAAGGGACAGAGGCTCAGGCAATCGGCCAGGCAAGCGAGGCTCCTGCCAGGCGATCGCCTAAACCTAAAATTGAAAGTGGGCTGATGGTCAGGTGACCGGCCAGGCGAAGGGGGGCGTGGTGCAGGCGATCGCCTGACCCATGAAGTGAAATGGCCAGCGGGCCAAGCGACCGGCCAGGCGAATGGAGCCTGCTGCAGGCAATTGCCTGACCCCAGGCAAAACGAAACAGAGGCTTAGGCGAGGGCCCAGGCGACCGGGAAAAAAGCCAGGCGATGGCCTGGTGCCCTGAACTGGAATTTCGGGCAAAGTTTAAAACACGGGAAAACTTGAAACGAATTCATTCTTTTAGACTTCATCTTCTTCGCCGGTGGAGGAGCTTGACCCCAACCTTCCCTACATCCCCAAACACTCAATCTAAGCCGAAAATTGAAGGGATTTCGTGCTACATGTGAGATTTCTCTCGTAAGTGAAGAATCCATGGAAGGAAACGTGAATCATTCACCGTATGGAGCGTTTCCAGAAAAGGGGGTCCGAATTCAAGGTGCATTTTCTGAGGTTTCTTGTTATACATGGACTTGTAAACATGTTCTAGTGTCGATTTAGAACTAGAAGCATGATTTACATCATTGATTTGGAATGAAATAGATGGATTCGGAATTTGGGGTTCATGAACAGTGATGAACAAATTTTGGGAAAAAGTTGAATTGACCTCAAATTTTTGTTGTTGGGTATATTTGGAGTAACATTAATGCTTGAAGTTATGTTCAATTGTTGCTTGAGCATAGAGCTAAGGCAAAACCCATAGGATTGGATGGATGAACAAAGTGTTGTAATTGGATGAATTCTTGATCCAATTATGTGTGTATGATGATTCTAAGAAACTTTAATACTTTTATTGAGTTGTGAATCAATGAGAATAATGGACTTATGGATTAAGTTCATAATTGGGTAATTTTGCTAAATGTTGGAGTTTGTTGAGAAACTATGATATTAATGCATGAATGATCTTAGAATAGTTCATTGAACATGCATGTGAAGTTGTGAAGTAGTTGGATAAGGTTTTCTTGATGTTTAGTTGAACATTGGTCATTTTGGGAATTTCGACCAAAGTGTTAAATTGAGATTAAGTCAAGGTTTAGCAAAGGACGTTGTTGAACAATGTTAGTTAAATGTTAGCATCTGAGTTTCTGGTTGCAGGTTAATAAGCTTCAGCTAAACTGTCTGTATTTGTAGGAAAAATAGAGGGAGTGCTGCAGAAATCTTGGTAGGAAAGTTAAGCTTTCCTAAGTTATTGCTGGAGAGCAAACGCCTTTGAGGTAAGGGTTCAACCTTCTCGTATATGTATTTATACGGTATGGGTTGGTTGAGATTAGTCTTAGATCTGGGTTTCTGACTTCGGTCTTAGATCTTGATAGTGGAGTCTAAGACTGGTTCCATGATAAGGTTAGAGGCGTGCAGGTTTTATGCACGTGAAGTTTCTCGAGGAGCGACAGGTAAGAAAGTAGGGGATCGAGGAGCGACAGGTAAGAAATATAGTTGGTTTAGTGATCATGTGTTGATCTGTTAGAGATCATCGAATGACCCAGTATGGGTTTCACTTTAGCTATGCTGTTAATCGTTAGTGTATGATCTGCCATGCACCAGTGTATTGCTTTGAGCCACCGGGTGTTATGGGTTTTGATGGTAAGTAGATGGCTAGATAATGATCATATGACGATCCGTTATGGGGTCACGGGATGATCCGGTTATGAATCATATGTTATGGTGTTCTTTGATTATTATGTGTGTTTTGATGTATTGTTGATGTATGTTTTTCCATACACCGGTGTGATGCTATGACCCACCGTGTGTTATGGTTGTTGTTCTGTAGAGGACTGGCGTGATGCTATGAGCTTCCAGAGATGGTGAGATGCTATGAGACGCCGTGTGATATGTTGGGATACACCGGTGTAGTGCTATGAGCTACCGTGTGTTAACGTCCCATACTATGTTGGATACACCGGTGTGGTGTTATGAGCCGCCGAGTTTTAATGTCCAACCGGTGTGATGTTATGAGCCGCCAGGGGATCATGTTGGATTTGTTTAATTTTGTGCATTTAATTTCTTTTAACCGGTGTATTGCTTTGAGCTGCTAGAGGTTTTTATCTTGTGCTTCGGTTTTATTACATATCATACTTTATAGCATGAACTGTTCATGACACGCTAACATCTTCTTGGAGGGAAAATGTTTTTATCAAAACCCTTACCCTTACCTGCACTCTTACTGAGTTCCTTTCGAGGACTCATCCCCTTATTGTCAAACTTTTTCAGGAGTCCCTGTTATACCACCTGTAGAGTAGCTCCCAGTCATGGTTGTTATTTGTTGTACCTTGGAGATACTTGTGTTTTATTTAAGCAGTTGCAGCTTATGTTGTAGTTTGGCAAGAGAGCCAGGTTTTAGCGGATATTGGATATCTGCGTGCTTAGTTTGTGTAAGTTTTTACTAATGGTATTGTTCTTCTCTGGTTGTATTTAGCAGCAGTAGTATCCAATTTCAGAGTAGGAGTCTGGTAGACTCGACCCTGTTGGACTACTAAGTATTCCATCATAGTAGAATGGGCTCTGTAGTTGTAAAGGTCATATGCATGTATAGTAGAAAGCATTGTAGTTATTGTATACTTCCGTTGTGCTGAGTTATTGTTAGTTGTATGTGTTGTAAGCTTATACTTAGTTGTACGTTTGTAGCCGGGTTTGGTTCCAAGTGGATCTATTGTGCCGAGATGACTTGCGTTAGGTTAATTAAGTTGAGTTTAGGCGTGTCGCCGGTTCCCACCACCCCCGTTCCCGCTCGGCACGGGCACTTCCACCGGGTCCGGCCCGGGGTGGTGGTAACACATTGGGTTATGTATTCATGCTTAATGGTGGGGCAACTACTTGGTGTAGTAAGAAACAAACTTGTACAACATTGTCAACCATGGTGGCTGAGTTTATCTCATGTGCCTCAGTTGTTGACTTTGTTGTCTTCAAATCACTTTTGTTTTGATGATTCGAAAACCTTGAGAGCTTATTTGCAAAGTTTTGATAAACTTAGGAGCACTCACCAAGATCATTAATTCTTGTGTGATTAGATCAAATGTAAATGGATTAAGTTGTAAAGTATGCAAAAGTACAAGATTTAATGTGTTATGAAGAACAATTTGCATATTTCGGATTATCAGCATTGAGATCATATTTCATGATTAATGTGGACTTGTTTCTTAGCCACATTTGTAGGAAAATTGAAGGACTAATGCTCGTATTACATCCCTGGAAGTTGAAGATTTTAGATCTTTTAGATTCTCATTTCATGTTCATATTTATACAAACACATGATTTAATGGCGGATTAAAGGCATGAGATCTCACAAATATCATGCTCATTTATATATGAATATATAAGAGAAGATAGAACACATAGGAATACAATAAGGCCAAATTCACAAGTACCTTTCACCTTTGAAAAACTGCTTAAGGAATATTTAATTCCTTGCTCCAAAACGTAAGTTCATTCCTCGCTTGATCTTGATGTATCGCCTCATTGATTCCTTCTTATAGGATGATGGCGGATGAAAGAAGAGGAAGAGAGATGGACAAGATGGAGATGCTAAGAGGGGAAGAGTGTTGTAAGAACACTATGAAGATCCACATTTAATCTCCAAGAATTCACCAAGTATGGCGCCAAAACGACAGAAGAAAGAAAGAAGAAAACTTGCAAGAATTTTGTGAATAAGAGTCTCTCTAATGGATATTCTTCTCATCTATTTATAGTTGAAGAGAATGACCATTAGAATTATGATAATTACTCATACCATAAAATCTTCCACTAAACTTTCATTTAAGCTTACCATTAAGCTTAAATGGCTATTCATTTTACTATTCCACTAACTATTTATTCCTTAAAATGAATGGCTTTTTTTCCCCTTTAAAATACTCCAAAAAATCGGCATGCACATAATATATATTTAATGGAGTTATTAAATGGTGTAAGGTGCATACACCGTGTACCAAACTTACCAAAGTACCCATACTTTGATAAAAGATTCTAAAGGTGGAAATAGATATAAAATGAGGTTTGGATTTATAAAAAATAATTTCAAACAATTTCAATTCACATAATTGAGCTCTTTTAAGCTCATTAATACACTTTTACCAAAATACCCATACTTTGATAAAGGATGCCTTAATAGTTTCTTCTTCTAACTTGAACTTACAACTACTTTTAGTTGTAGTGAGTAGGAGTACCAACTCAAGAAGTTCTTAGTGCGCCAGAGAATTCTAAAAGAAGTAACAATCAAATTCTCCATCAGAATCAAGAAGATATTGGATTGATTAGATACAATCTAATCATATATGGAAAGAAATTAAGGAACGGTTGATGCAACATGCATTTATGTGTTGATACAAGAGTTGCTTAGAATTCAAGCTTCATGGAACACAAGCTTCAAGGCACTTATACAAGAAGCAAATCACTCTACTACTGAGCCTCAACAATAGACAAAAGAGTACAAGTTCAAAGCTCAAAAGAGAAGCCAAGATGAATGAAGATAACCATCAAGTTGCTGAAGTTAGTCTTCATCAACGCATTGATGGAATGAAGGACACAATCTGTGAAGATCTACAATGACTAGAAATCAATTTAACAATGGTCACGAACCTCTAAAATGGAAACTATTCATACCCAACGACTATAAATTGATACCAGACACTCTTACCCATTTGTGAAGACCTGGAGCCTATATAAGCTGAAGCAAAGATGACGAACTACCCACACAAGAATACACATTCTACTCTATACATTATCTTCATATTCATCACTCACATACATCATAAAAGAAACTCTCGAGCTATCACTCACAAAGTTGAAATCATCTTGAAGAACATCCTCCAGAAGCTTTGACTACATCAGAAGGGAGTTCATCATCAACAACAAAGCCTACTCTACACTCCTTCATCTATCTTATGTATTAGATGCTATATCTTGAGCTTATATTGATCAACACCATTAGTTGGTGGTGGTAGACCAGTTCTACATAACTGATTAAGTGATACTTCCCAAGGAAGAGGAAGGTTGATAGATTGCTCTATCAATGTGTTGATCACAATGTTGTTGTCATGCTTCCTAAGTCGTGTTAGTTAGGTAACCTTGACGTAAAGTCTTGTGTGTTAGGCAGCCATTGTACAAAGTCCTGTTTGTCAGGCATTTGAGAAAGTCCTGTTAGTCAAGCACCTTGTTAAGTCCTGTTTGTCAGGAATTTGTGGAGTAAAGTCCTGTTTGTCAGGAATTTGTGGCGTAAAGTCCTGTTTGTCAAACATCCTTTATTCAAGTCTTGTTTGTCATGCATTATGTATAAGACTTGTGTCAGGCCTCAGTTCTAGTGGAAAATCTCAGGTGTGACTTGAGTAGAAGACGTAGGTTGAGTTGACCGAACTTCTATAAATCTTTGTGTCTCTCCTTGTTCTATTCATTTATGTCAAGTGCACATCATTAACGCATTGATATCTTGCTGCTGCAAGTATACTCAACTATGATATTATCAACTTGTTGATCAGAGGGTTTGGTTGAAAAGCCAAAGGTTTTTAATTTGTTTTAAGACCAATTCGCCCCCTATTGGCCATACTTGGGTCTACAATTAGTATTAGAGTAGGTTTTCTTTTAAAGAACCTTGCGATTTAAAGAAGATCAGATGGCCAACACTTTTATGTATGGAGAACAGAGCACAACCAAGCCTCAACTCTTTGATGCTACAAATTTCAACTGGTGGAAGAACATAATCATGATTCACATCAAATCCATTGACTTTACCATATGGAGATGGATCATCATGGGAAATCAGATTCCTACCAAGAAGACTTCTGAAGGAATTGAAGTTCGAAAGGAGTATTCTGAATATGCAGGAGATTATGATCAGATGTGCACACTCAACACCAAAGCTATCAATATTCTGTACTGTGAAATAACTCCTGATCAGTACAATCTCATCTCCTTATATGACAGTGCACATGACATGTGGAACAAGCTTCTAGTCACCTATGAAGGCACTGCTCAAGTCAAGGACACTAAGAAATATATGCTAGTCAGAGCATATGAGTTATTCATAATGGAGCCTAAGGAGAGCATTGAACACATGTTCAAGAGATTCAATGAGATACTTACTCCTCTCAAGCTACTGGGCAAAGCTTATACAAATGAAGAGCTAGCCAGGAAGATCATATGGAGTTTACCTCCAAGCTGGAGAACTATTGTGGAAGTCATCAATGAAGGTGGAAGAATGGAAACTCTCACCATATATGAGTTATTTGGAAAACTGCTCACCTATGAGATGAAAGCAAGAAAATAAGAGAGACTGCTCAACAAAGGAAAGAATATTACCCTGAAGATTCAAGACCATCCTCAATCTGATAAAGAAGATAGTGAAGATGAAGCTGCTCTCATTCCCAGGAAATTTAGAAAATATTTCAAATCCAAGAGCAGAGATGATGACAGAGAAAACAGAGATGGAAGAAACTCCTCAAGGGTGCCAATCTGCTACAAATGCAATTAAAGAGGCCACATTGCTCCAGATTGTCCATAACTTGAAAAGAAAAACAAAAAGAAGGAAAACAAATCCTTCAGCAAGAAGTCTAGACACAAAATGATGGGTGCTTGGAGTGGCGGTGAAGGCTCATTAGATGAATCATCATCATATGGAGAGAATGAAGCAAATATCTGCTTCATAGAACAAGAAGATGATGAGATATCCATCTGCTCAACCTCAAGTTCATCAAGCAAACGTAGTTACTATCAATGAGCTAATGACCATGAAGATGAGGTAAGTGAACTCACTCAAATCTGTTAAGAGTATGAGTATTTAGTTTATAAGCTAAAATCTGAAAAGAACAGTTTGCTAAAAGAGGTGGCAAGGCTAAAAATCAAAAGCTTTCAACTGATTTGAAAAAGCTTGCTGGTAGTAAAAAGAACTTAGATCTGCTATTAGGAAAACAAAGAACTGTTTCTAAAAAAACCAGGTCTTGGTTATCACCTAGACAGGAAGCAAGCAGTTTTGAAAAGCAAGTTTTCAAAAGTCACATTTGTTACTTTCCAAGTCTGTCATAAGAAAGGTCATTCCTCACTTGACTATATGTTTAGGAACAAAAAGGTTATAAGAGGAATTCATCAAGTTTGGGTTATCAAGAAGATACAAGATAAGGAGGACCTAAAGGTTGGGTTCCCCAAAAGAGTTAAACTACTCTTCAAGAAGAAGAGAGTAGGAAGGGAGAAGGTGACTCAAGCAGGATCTGAGTCATTAGTTGTTTCTTAAACAAGTAACAACTTACCTTGTTTCTTGATCTGTAGTAGTTATTTCTTTTAGATACTATACTACTAACCATGAGGATGAGAAAGGATTTGTTTTTTCTATTTTGCAGGTACATATGAACACAGACTCCTATCAACACGTTGATGGGAAGTCAGAAAGAATTGTTCATCAAAGAACAGGAAAATTATAACATTGCAAGGCATTGAAAGATTGATCTCACATGTTCAACATGAAAAATCAATCACTGGGGAATCAAAACGTTTGCTGCCAAAGACTTGCTCAGCAAGTAAGACCCCCACTGTAAGTAATTTGTGTGCATTGCATGAATGAATGTCAAAATTGTGTATTATGGAAATTAATTTCATAAGTATACAATTTTTCATGTCCAATTTAATTTTGGTGCTAGGATATTCCAGGCATTAGGGAAAGTTAGAGAATTAAAACTAGGTTAGAAGGTAAAAGGGTAGAGTGTTGAGGTTTCTATCAACACGTTGATAACAAACTCAACAGTTAGAATTCTTTTTACCATTGCATTTTCTTACTGTTGAAGGAAATCAACCCAAATGGTAAAAAAATGTCTCCCTTTAAGTATAAAAGGACGATCTGTTGAAAGAGGAAATGTTCATCTGATTAAGTGCAATTACAATCCCTCTCCTTGTGAAAGAAATCACTTTCATTCTTAGAATACCTTCCTTTTGGTAGATGAAACCTAGCTCTTCTCTTCACCTCTATACATTCCTAAGCCTCTCAAGTTGTTCTCACACATCCAAGTCTGCAAACTTCTCTAACATTTCAGCCTTCACTCTTCTTTCAAGATCTCAAATGGACAATCCTAACCAAATTCTCAATCAATTACTCTTTGCACTC
>JBBYHH010247608.1:0-13035 GCA_038382905.1 Daphne laureola
GGCCAGACTGGTTGGGCTCAATCTCACTTTCCTCAACTGTTTCCAAAACCGCCTCGCTCCCCTCAATCTCTGGTCTGACTGAGAAATCAATACATCTCTTCTTTTTATTAATTTGTTCATTAATAGCATTTACCACCTTCACCATCTTAATCGTTTGAGACTCTGAAGCGTCATCTGTTCTTAGTCCTCCTAAAGTTCCTAAATTACCCTCCGGATGCATCAAATTCCCAGAGTTGCCATCCCGATTGTTCGACCCCTCAAGTTCCAACTCTCTGACATTTTCGCCACTGCCGGAGTCTATAGAATCATCAGAATTTATAGAATTCATGATGGCATTATCAGACATATCATCCTCCGCTTCCACCTCTTGTACTCTTCTTAATTCCAAATTCTTCCCCTACTTTTACATACTCCCACACCCTGATTTGATACAAAATCCCTTTAACTTCAACACTAATCACCTGATCTATATGGTTCTACTTTTCGATGAGAACACAAGCCCTGCCGATATGTATCTGTTCTTTTTGGTCTACAGATGATTCAACCTTAAGCACTCTCCCCCATTGCCTAGCAATTGTCCCAAAAGTGATGCACGACCATGCGATCAGAGGCATCCCAGGCATGTTTAGCCACGATATTCGGCCTGAGTGGTGCATCTTCCCCGCTTCCACCCACAGTTTGATCCAATCAAACCAATTTGCAAGTTTTTCTTTTCCTTCAGATAGTACCTTTCCTAGGTTGTGTTTCGAAGAACACTCTTATAGGACAGTCAGACCTCCCATATACTTACCTTCACACATGGAAAATCCTTCCTCACTGAGCAACTGATTAATGTTTTCAATTATCCCCACTGATTTGACTACTCTAATTGCACATCTGCCCAACCATTGTTCTTCCTCCACCCTTGTTGTCTGTAATTTGACCATTGTGTCCTTCTTCTTCGCACCAAATGTAGCTCTTTGCTCACTCTGCATAATCTCTAATAAGGGCTTAGGAAAAACTGTTGGAAAGTCTTTGACCCAACCTCTTGCTTGATCGTTTCCCTTCTCCCTGTTGATGTTCCTTAAAGCCTTGTCATTTTCTTGGTTAGCCTTCGCCCCATCTCTTCCGAATCTCGAAGCGTAATCTTTAGATCGGCATCCCCAACCTTCGCCTCCTGTAATTCATGCTAAAGCTTCCTGACATCGGTTACGCCCTTGAACTTTACGAATCCAAAATTCTTCCTTTCCCTGGTTCGCTTTTTAGGAGCATGTATATCCACCACGTTCCCAAAGAGTCTGAACTCCCTCCACATCTCCTCAGAGATCCATTCTTCTTTGAAATCCGAGAAAAAGTCACGCCTCTATCAATGCTTCGGATGAACTTACCAGTCGATGGTCATCCCCTGCTCTGATTTTCTTTCCTATCTTCGTCCCTTCGCCTCCATATTTTCCGGTGCGCGTCCCTTTGCCGGCTGGTCCGTCAGCGACTCCTTGATCTTTCTCTCATATCGGCAATCTAGACATTAATTTTTATAATTAAACTTGATTTGATAACAATTAATAGATGTTTTTGCATTGTGTGGGGAGGTTGTGCTCCTTTGTTTGATTGTTGATTATGTCTCACAAATTAACTATGTTTATTATCACTAATATTTTTAACTCTAATATTTTAATTATAATATTTTTTCCCCTCATTTCTCCCTCTCAATCAGTCATCGTGCCAACCATCATTGTCAATGGTCATTGTCATGACATGAAAGAGCTCAAGTCGCACTGATGCAAAGAGTCCATGTTTTTGACACAAGTGATCTCATATCACCTCTTGAGTGTTTTGGAGTATAATTAATTAATTCTAAAATTTTTAATAATCAAATAACATCATAAACGGTTAAAGAGTAACCGAATGCTGCACACTATACTTTAAATGGGTGACTAAAAGTTTTTGAAAATAAAATAACTAGACGGAAGATTTAAAAAAGCTTCAACAAGTATAGGTAATTTACTCAATACTGAAATGATGATTGGAAATTAACCATTGATAATAGGAGTGGGTAGGCTATAGTAGGAAGAACAAAAAAACAAAAAATAAAAAAGGCACGCGTGTGCATGAAATGAAATGGGGTGAGGAGATAGATAGACGGATAGGTCCAAAAATTACGTAACGTCCTGATTCGCAAAGCAAAGAAAATGAGCCGTCCTTCTTCTTCTCGTGTGTGTGTGACTTGGAACGTTTTCTGCTTCTGCCAGTCCCACTGCCACACCATTTGTTTTTCATATGATCAACCCATGTGTTTCATCAGATCATCTGTCATAAGGGCAAGACTTTGGACGTAGGGGTATATATGTACGTTACATTTTTAATAAGTTAGTGTCTTCGGTACCGTTTATCAATAACTGTTTTAAGTAATTATAACGTTCTGCATAGTTTTTTAATGGTTAATATTAATGATCAATATTAAATAAATATAATTAAATATTAAATTTTATCTATAAATAATTTTTTAAAACATAAAAATTACTTTTAAAAAATTATTACCAAACAGGACTTTCAGGATTTTATTTAGTGGTTACGCACTTACGCTACTAAGATGAAAGTTTTGAGTTTAAGTCTTGATTATCCTATTTACTACACCTAAATGTATATAAAAAAATGTTAGTGGTAAAAGTATATTTTTGCTCCTTTTAACTGACTTAGTTCCCTCTAGATCATAAAGAAAAGCTATACACCGTCTCATGCGCATTGCACATGAGAGGCAAAATACATTATTGTGCATATTTATATTTATGTGAGATATATAGCGAGAGGGAGTAAGACATAAATTGACAAGACCATCTCACTATCAATTCCTTTAATGTAGTGCATACATTTTTATAATTAAAAAAAATTAATAACGATTATTTGAGCTAAATATGTTTGTACTTTATAATTACATTTTTTTAATTAAAAAGTAATATTAATAATTGAAGTTGAATTAATATAAAAAATAAACAGATTGAAAACCTATGAGATAGAGAAGTACTTGGGATTGTAGATTTATATATATCATGCTTTACTAAACTTATTCAAACGAACAATTTGGTATTTTTATTAAATAACAGTAAATGAAAAATTATTATTTACATAAAAATTATCTGACTTAATATATTAAATCATCATAAACAGATGTACTCCAATAAATGCTAAAAATGAAACACTGTTGAACTGTCTTATAAGGTTGTGACTTGTGAGTAGGTGTAAAGGAGCTGAGACCAGCCCGTACAACTCGAGTTCGTGAAAGTCGGTTCCAGTTTGAGTTTGTTCGAGTCCAGTTCAAAAAAATGGCTCGACTTCAATTTGTCTAATGTTTGAGTTCGGTTCGATAGTTTGTGAGCTTAAAAAAATTAAGTATTTAATTAATTAAAATATATAAAAAAAACAAAGACTAAATTATAAATTATCTCAAAGTCATCCTTTTCTTTGGGTACGTGGCTCGTCAAGTTCGACTCGTTTAACGTGGTTGGCTCAGTTCGTTTTATACTCCTAACATGAATTGGCTCGCGAGATGACTCAAGTTAAGGTTCGAGCTCGGTTCATTTTACTATTCGAATCAAAATTTCAGATCGAACTCGGGTTTGTGACTCGTGAAGTTCGGCTCGTTCAATATGGTTCGAGCTCGGATTCATGGCTCGTGAACTGCTCAGTTTGTTTTACACCCCTAGTTATGAGTGATTCATGTAACTGACTCGGTCACAGTACTGCAAGTTTGATCGTATGAAATTTGCAATAAATGGGAAACAAAAATGAGAGAATACTGTCTTGAATACTTGAATTAGTTGTCATATTTCTGAGACATTTGTAGAACTCTCAAACCGCCTATCCTATACTCCTTTGTATAAAAAAGAAAGAAAGAGAGAATACCCCATTAAAAAAAAGAGAGAATAAATCTGTATATGTTAGTAATGATAGAGTGTTCCCTTAATTTTTTTTTTTTTTTTTTAACGTTATGATCACCTATGGGCGCGTATTTATGCGTGTGGGTGCCATGATTAGTGAATTTTATATCAACATAAGTTGACAGTTTTAGTGCTTAAGAGTTTGGACTACCCCCACGTTTGCACCTTAATTTACTCAAACTATATCACCTTTTTCAACTGTTCATGCAACTTTTAGGAATATTTATTTACAGATATTGCTCATTTCCCACAACCCAAACAGTCACTAAGAGAAAAGTGGTATATTTACGGTAAATATTTTTTTACAGCAAACTAGCTCCACCATCACCAGCTCATTCATCCAAATCAATGCAAACGTAGACATATTATTTATGTGGAAAAGGAAAATCCATTAAGAGAAAATATTGGCTTTTGATTTTCGTTTTGGAAAAAGCAAAATACTCCACTACAGTAAATGTTCATCGTTTGATTTTTAAATTTATATTTAATTTAAATTTTTATTAAAAAAAATTATTAAATAATTTTTTTAAAAAAATATTTAAAAATTAGATACATTAAATTAGTATATATATATATATATAAAACATTTAAATTTTTATAATAAAATATTAAAAAAAAAAAATTATATATTAAATACTAAAAAACAAATAATAGACATTTACTAAAATGATAGCAGAAGTCGAAAAGAGACAAACAGATTCTCCGCACAGCCCGAGAGAGCAAAAAAAACAGAGAAAACATCAAAACCAATGGCGAACAGAACACATACTCTTACGTGCACATGTTTCACTTTTAATATTATATTTAATTCAAATTTTTATAAAAAGTAAATTTTTAATTTTTTTTTGAAGTTTTAAAATATTTTAATAAATTTTTTATTATAAAAATTTAAGTTAAAAATAATCTGAAAAATTATGTTTTTGTTTTGTTTTCTTTTGGGTTTTTGGGCAAAGAAAGCAAGCAAGCCTGCCCACCCACACGAGCGGTTCTCGATTTCCATGCACTTTCTTCTCTCATCCAACATCCCCAACTGTTTTATATACCCCCTGCCCTTCCCCCACATTTCTTCTATCCTCACTTCAATTAATATTCAATTCATCAACAGTAACTCCCTTTTCAAATCATCACTTCAAAGATTTCATCTTTCCTACTCAAGCTCTCGTCTTTCTCTTTTACAGTTTCTGTTCTGTGATGAATCCTGGAAATATGAACAGTTACAAACTCACCGGCGGAGCCAAAGAAATGAACTTTCTGGCCCATTCCCACAGTTCCATGCATGTTCAACATGGAAACAATCCTGAAATGGGTTTCGGAGTTCCAAGCCCTTTTGAAGACATCCCTTTTGCAGAGGAAAAAGAGACAAGGAATGGCAGAACTAGGCTGTGTGCAAGAGGACACTGGAGACCTGGTGAGGACGCCAAGCTGAAGGAACTAGTCTCCCAATATGGCCCTCAGAACTGGAACCTCATTGCAGAGCATCTGGAAGGAAGATCAGGTATTAATTTTACAAACCCAAATCCAAAAGATCGTTTCTTTCGTCCCTACATTCAAATGGGTGATCTCAAAATTTAATTTAATTTTTTGTTGTTGTTGTTGTTGTTGTTGTTGTTGCTTTGTGATGTACAGGGAAAAGCTGCAGACTAAGATGGTTTAACCAGTTAGATCCAAGGATCAATAGGATGACTTTCACAGAGGATGAAGAAGAGAGGCTGTTATCCGCTCACAGGCTGTATGGTAACAAGTGGGCGATGATCGCCAGGCTTTTCCCAGGTCGGACTGACAATGCTGTGAAGAACCATTGGCATGTGATTATGGCCAGAAGACACAGAGAACAGTCCTCTTCCATTTACAGAAGAAGAAGGTCCTATGTTTCTCCAACTTCTGGAACCCCTCACCAAACAAACAATAACTGCAGTGAATCAACAACCAACTCAAGCACATGCAATGAATCCTCTGTCTCCACTTGCACAGATCTCTCACTTTCCCCTTCTTCAGCTGCAGTTCAATCTTTCAGCTTTCGAAGACCTCATCCCATTGGTACTCCTTTCTTTCAGTTGCTATGTTTTGCCTCTGTCAATGTCATAGTTTACTTAACAAGTTTCTTGTTTCATGGTTTTCAGGGAATTGGAAATACAACCAACACGGTGGTGTTGGAATCTCTGTTGATAAGCATGAACATGACCTCTCAGATTCAAACTCACAACTGTCTGTAGAAGAGTCTGTGGGAATAAATGATCACACAACCAAGTGGTCAATTTCTATGGACAGTGAAGTTATGAGTGAGAGGATGATTCAGAAGCCTTTCATTGATTTCCTTGGTGTTGGGGCTTGCTGACTCCATCATCCCTCTTAGACTTTAGTGCTTTAACCAGCAGATGAGGAAAGTTTTTCTGGGTAGAAAGTTATAGCAATAGCAGTGAAGGATGATAGGTCAACAGAACATAACCTGTGTCTGCAGAGTAGAAAGGCCCACTCTTTTACCTGTTTCCAGCCCATGCATGGAAAATTAACCGCAGTGAGTGAAAGGAGAAGTAAAAATAGTTGTCTTTAGTGGTAGGTACTGCGTTGTTTGTAATGAGGAGTTGTCAATCTTGAAGGGAAAAAAGAAAAGGAAACAGAGAGGTTTTTGGGATTTCTTCTTATGTAGGATCACCAGGTTTTGGCTGTGATCAGAAGCAAAGACAAAGTTGCCCGTTGTAATAATTGACTGACTGAGTGAAAATTGAATGTCTATCTTTCGACTTTTCCCTGTTCCGCATCTCCCACATGGGTCATTAAAATGAGATAAATAAAAGGGACTCTGTATTCAATCAAAAACAAAAAAAGGGACTCTGTAAAATGTATCCCACATGTACAAATTATAAGCGGGCTCTCCTCCCCTGCCTCTTTAAAAAGCGTCTTAGTTTGGAGTTTATAATCACCAATCAAATTGTAGTCGTTGGGTTTTACGGAGATTTCCCAAATCTTTACCTGTATTTTGTGCGGGTTGAGAGGAAGGCCTGTCCAGGAATTGGCCGGGCCAAGGGGTGGGTCAGACCTAGATGGGCCGGGCTTGGGGACGGTCCGCCCTGGATGGGACGGGCTGGATGGAGGGTGCGGCTTCGACGGGCCTGGCCGGGGAAGTGATATTAAAAAATGGGGATGTTTAGAGTTGAAAGCTAAAAATTCTTTTCACAACTAAATGAATTCTATGAGGGTAGAAAAATTATGAGATAAATATTAAAAATAGATAATAGAATCAGATAAAATTATTGAGTAAATTGAACCATTGATATTTAAATTATAGTCTGTCTTTGTTGCAAAAGTGATTTCAAAGTATGAATATGTTCTAAATCTAATACGTTGCAAATCTATACCTGCAAGTTAACTTTCATTAAAATTTAACGGAAATTGTGATTAAAATGCTCAAATTGACCCTTTGAGTTTTTAAAATGTGTTAAACATCCCTCTAATTTTATAATTTTACTTTTTGAGTAATTATTTTTAATTACGTATATATTATTTCAAATAATCATTCTAAATTATGAATACAAATTGTAGATTGAGTTTAAAATATCCAAAAAAATAAATAAATGAAAACAAAAGTTTATAACTATATCAATAATAATATTTAAAAAAATTATACTTTTTATTGCAAGAAAAATAGTGATAAATGTAAGAATGAATAATTATTTTTTGAAAAAATCTACAATAGCTATTATTCATTTTTGCATTTTATTTTGATAATTACTATTCAAGTATTATTATTGAAATTATTTTAAACACTTTTTCACATTTGATTTTTTTTTTTTTATATTTTAGACTCAATCTGTAATTGGTATTATTGATTTGAGAAGATTTTTTGAAATATTACACACATAATTACGAATAATGGCTTAAAATGTAAAATTATAAAGTAGATGGATGTTCTACAAATTTCAAAAATCCTAGGTGTCAATTTAAATATTTTAACCGGAATTTCTGTTAAGTTTTAACGGTGTTAAATCGCAGGTATAGATTTGTAACGTACTCATACTTTAGAGTTATTTTTATAATAAAATTTTATTTGAATATAAATTTATAACATGAACTATAATTTAGATATAAATTGTGTAATTTATTCTTTGTTAATTCATCTCAACACGGACAACTTTGTATTTATCCGGGTCTTTATCAGAAAGTTAGAGAGGAAGAGAACTGGTTGTCACTCATGACCGTAACTCATGTTCTTCTCTCTCAGACCAAAACCATTCTACGGGTTCGTGCTTCTTCCTCTTCCACTCTCCGATGCTTCTCTTCATCCTTAGCCCTGGAAACGCCGATTCCAACCCAACATCTCCACCAACTCTTGGCCGACATAACCCGCAAACAACCAGACTACGAGCTTGCTCTGGTCTCTTGTCTGAAACAATGTGCATCCGATTCGGCCATCTTTCCTGGCCGCCTCATCCATGGCCTAGTCTTGCAGTCGGGCCTGCTATTCAATTCGTTTGTCCAGAATAGTTTGATCAACATGTACGCTAAGTGCGGATTCATTGAGGATGCGAGGTGTCTTTTTGACTCCTGTTCCAAGTTGGATCCTGTTTCTTACAACATTATGATTTCTGGGTATGTGAAATTGGGACGATTAAGTGATGCGCACCATCTGTTTGACATAATGCCCAAAAAGGGCTGTGTATCGTACACGACGATGATATTGGGGTTTGCTCAGAATGATTACTGGAGAGAGGCGTTCCAGTTGTTCAAGGATATGAGGTATGTTGGGGTGGCTCCTAATGAGGTGACTTTGGCGAATTTGATTTCTGCTTGCCTGCATTTTGGTGGCATTTGGGTTTGTAAAATGCTTCATGCTTTGGTGGCTAAGATGCTGCTTGATAAACAGGTTCTTGTTTCGACGAATTTACTGAACATGTACTGCGTCTGTTCTAGTTTAATTGATGCTGTGAAGTTGTTTAATGAGATGCCAGAAAGGAACATAGTGTCGTGGAATGTTTTGTTAAATGGTTACTCAAAGGCCGGGTTATTCGAGTTGGCCAGGAATCTGTTTGAGGAAATTCCTTCTAAAGATGTGATATCATGGGGTACAATGATTGACGGCTATGTACAAGTTGATTCAGTGAGGGAAGCTCTGTCTTTGTATCGCGGAATGTTAAGCAATGGGTTAAGACCCAGTGATGTAATGATTGTTCGTTTAGTTTCTGCCTGTGCACGAATAATGTCATTCAGAGAAGGATTGCAGCTTCACAGTACAATTGCAAAGGTTGGTTTTGACTCCTATGATTTTGTGCAAGCAACAGTGATTCATTTGTATGCTGCCTGTGGTCGAATTGATCTCGCTTGTTTGCAATATGAAGTGGGCATTAAGGATCATCTAGCATCTAGAAATGCTCTACTTGCGGGGTTCATCCGAAATGGAATGATTGAGCAAGCGACAATGCTGTTCAATGAGATGCTTGAGAGAGATGTTACTACTTGGAGCTCCATCATATCTGGTTATGCACATAGTGAGCAGCCTAACACCGCCATAGAGCGATTCCATGAAATGATAACTACCAGTTTGCAGCCAAACTCGATGACAATGGTGAGCGTTTTCTCTGCAATTGCCTCTGCGGGCAAATTAGATCAAGGGATATGGGCCCATGAATACGTTCTATGTAATTCCATTCACCTCAATGACAACCTAAGTGCAGCAATCATTGACATGTATGCCAAATGTGGGAGTCTCAATACTGCCCTAGAAGTGTTCAATCAAATAAAGGAGAAGGCATCTACAGTATCACCATGGAATGCGATTATATGTGGCTTGGCGATGCATGGACATGCTAACTTGTCTCTGGCGATATATTCCGACTTGGAGAGAAGGCATAGTATAAAAAAGAATTCAATAACATTCATCGGGGTCCTCAGTGCATGCTGCCATGCTGGTTTTGTAGAACAAGGGAGGAAGTATTTTACTCGCATGAAGACCAATTACAACATAAATTCCAACATCAAACATTATGGTTGCATGGTAGATCTGTTGGGAAGAGCCGGTCTGCTAACAGAAGCTGAAGAGGTAATTAGAAGCATGCCAATGAAGGCAGATTTTGTTATATGGGGTACTCTGTTGGCCGCATGTAGAACACATGGAAATGTTGATGTAGGAGAAAGGGCTGCGAAGAATTTGGATAGCTTGCAACCATCCCATGGTGGCGCCAATGTTCTCTTGTCCAACTTATATGCAGATTCTGGGAGGTGGGAGCGTGTAATTTCTTTAAGAAGAAGGATGCACTACAGTAGGATTGAGAAATCTTCTGCTTACAGTGGTGTCATGGAGAATGTAAATTAGCAGAACACTTGCTTTTTTTTTCCTGTTTCTCATGCAGCAATTCTTTATTTCTTAGAACACTTGCTTTTTTTCTCAGCAATTTCTATAGACAGTTAGGGTGGTCCATAACAAACAGGTTCCCTGAACTCTGCAGTTTTGTTACTTAAACAAAACATGCATGTAAATCATCACTTGCTATGTAAGGCAAACTTAGACATATGTACAACATACATGGACCAAAAATAAAGCTGATTAATCACTATACTATTATACACCTTTCCTAATATACTCAAAAGCTACTTCTAGCAAATTATGCAAAGTACTACCATGGGGGAATCATGAATCTTTATCAATTTTATATCAGTTCAGTTGTCATGCGCATTGTGCCAACGCCACCCATCTTTATTAGACATGACAACGGTGCGGTTTATCCGCCGTACTCCTGAAATCGCAATCTGTAATCTGTGATTTTTTTGTATCTTTGGATTCCAGTTATACCCTTTGTGGTTATTTTTAAATCCACAGCCACTAATTTCGGATATCCGTGATTCGCGGTTATACCTACGGTTATTACCACAATCCATTATAAATATCTAAACATTTATAATATTATCAGAATACACATAATAACATCCAAACAACTACAAATCCAACATTCTAAAAGACTTTCGGTGGATGGTGGGTATCCAATGGTAATGAGCTTATTTATGGACCAGGTTATAACATATAAATAGAATATGGGTTGAAGGGATCATGGGTATCTGCAAACAGCGATGATGGTTAACCACGGTACGGATACCCCTATCCGATATCCACAATTGCTCGGCTAACGGGTGCAAAAAAAAAATGCAAAATTGCCAATTGACGGACAAAACTGCGGTTAAAACCACCAGTAATGAGCGGTTATACGCAGTTGGAGGTTTCTATCTACCCACTGTTATGCCTAATCTTTATCAAATACAAAGTATTCTTCACACGAAAGAGATGAAATAGAAACACTCTTATGTCCGATTATTTCTAGGACTCAATGCTGCATATTAAAGTCATCGGACTTATATGGAAATTCTAGGAGTTTTGGGACTGGTTTGTCAATACGCAAAAAGTTTGAGGACTGTGAATGGTGTCATTTCAACCTGAGATTTTTAGTACTCAGCAGAAGCTTCAAATCGATTCTCACTTCTCCTTCTTTGGATCAAAACGAGGATCCCAGTTGCGTCACCAGATCCGCTGAAATTTAATTCCCTTCAGTTTCTTCCGCGTTTCATCTCACAGAGAAATCCTGAAGTAAATGAGGACACTGCAGTTGGGCTTGGTAGTAGCATTAGCTTCTAGCTTGGCGGCCATCGTCATCTACACAACCGGCATTTCCAATCTACGTAAGTGCACAACTGTGAGTGGTTCTTACTCGTAGGTACTTAATGGCGTGTTTAACTTAGTTGGGTTCTTGAATTTTGGAATTTTCAGATGGTAATCAAGTCCTTTCGGATGAAGATTTGGTGGCATTGCAGATGCTGCAGAATGATTTTCAGAAGTGCGTGGTGGGTTGTTTGTTTCTTTGATTTTTTATGTTCCTGTTGATGCATGTATAGAGATTAACATGTTTGGGTTGTTTTGGCTTGATATGGTGGTTAGATCAATTGGGTTTGGACTATGTTTGAGAGAATAACTGGGTTGAACTATCAAATTCATGGATCTCTTTAACTTGATGCATGATATGATCTTGCAGAGGGCAAATGGATTAGGTTTACAAGCTGTGACTGGAAAAGATTATTGCCAAGTTATCATTAAGTTTCCCAGTGAGACTGTCTCCAAGTGGGTAAGTTGATGTGCTGTTGTATTCATGGCTTTCAACTTACTGGACTATTGAAGACATGAGTGTTTTTTTCCCCCTCTAAACAGACGGATCCTAAGACTGGAGAACCCGAAGGTTTATCATTTGAATTTGATCTTTGTGAAGCTGTTGCTACTTGGGAGCAAGTGAGAATTGTAGTTATTAAAGAATTTTTCTGTACTCTGTTGTGTGTGTTAGATTGGTTTACCTGACCCTTCAAGTTTGTCATTTAGGTACGTAATAGTACGACAATCCTTACTAGGGAGTTCATTGATGCTCTTCCAAATGGCTGGAAGGAGTATGCTTGGCGCAGGATTAACAAAGGAGTCCTTCTGTAAGTACCATACAAGCTGCTTTGATAAAGAAATTCCTCTCTGATTTGTATAAATATTTGGAACTTGTTGAAATAAAATAGAAGGAAGAATGCATCTGTAAGCAAATGTAATGTTATGAATGAAGTGATGTCACAATCATAGTGATATGATTCCATCGGCTGGTATACTTTTGCCTTGAATAAGTTCCTTCATTTAAACTGAAACTAGACTTTGGTTGTTTTTTTTTTTTCTTTTCTTTTTTATGTGATTGATAGAAATCACTTGAAAGTCCGTTCTTGAGACATGATGGAATGCATATTCACTTATTAAGACTTGTGCATCTTTCCCCAGGCTTTAATAGAACAAAGATGCTAAAGAAGATGTATGTTCATCTTGTGAAAAGAGATGATGGCATTGTTGGTGTTCCCATTTTTGGTTATCCCTATAGGGTACGTTTGGTTGTCAGGATAAAAAACAGTGGGATAGGATGTGATAATGCATGATAGGATAAGATGAGGATGATGCAGTATTCCATCTCTTGTTTGGTTGTACACAAGATAACTGAAAAATTATCTCAATATGTGTTTGGATGCTCAAAGGGATGGGAAGATTATTTTTTTTCTTTTTATCATCTTATTTGTAAAGAACTAATTAAAAACTATAGTTTTTTTTGTATTTAATTAGTGATTG
>JBBYHH010247719.1:0-21763 GCA_038382905.1 Daphne laureola
ACAAGAATCGTTTAGTTCATGGAGTTTTGAGCTTTCATGATTTACAATTTTTGACATACTTGTCTGAAGGTGCATGAAGGTGGCTTTGGGAGGTTGATGGTGGTCAAAGTGGGAGTTCAAATATAAGAGATGAGATGAACTTTGGCCAACATAAGGGATACAAATGTGTGAAGTTGAAGTGTTCGGGTAAGATTGTAAGGGTTAAAGTTTTTTTGGTTAAACTAATGTTGTTCCAAGAAAATTGACGGTCAATATAATACACTCACTTTAATGGTCAAATGGGGTTTGTATGTTTTCTTGAAGATTATAACAAATCTCAAAGTGATAAATAATTTATCTTGTTTTTATTATTCTGATATAAAAAGTCATTAAATTTATACCCAAATCGTAATTCAATCTTTTTTATACACAAAGTCATTAAGTTTGTAGTACCCCCTTCATCTTACAAACTTGTTTGTGTATGAATAATATATTTTCAAATATATTTTTCAAAATAATGTTTGCAGATAGCCGATTTAGTTTTCTGCATTAAATATATGCCTTGTTTATTTTTAAATTTGAGATATACAATTCATTAAGTTGATATTTTAACATTTGTACTTTTTAAATATATTATTATTAATTACTGAACTTGACTATAATAATTTTAATATGGGTCAAATAAAAAATTTACTTCCCAATGTAAAATATAATTAGTATGATGTATGAACTTAATTAGTGGAATGTATAAGGTAAAGAGTTGGCAAAAGAAAAAAAATGCAAGGGGCCCAATGTTCATCAAATGGAAGTTAAGGGGAGATTACATGATGGACAGCAAAATGGCATTACATGATGGACACCAAAATGGCGCAACTACAGAGAGTCCGGGTAAGAGTAGAACAATGTTAGTTAATTTTAAATTAAATTGTAGTAAAAATAATAATTATTATTATATTAATTAGTGAATTTAACATTTTTATTACAATAATCCTAGTTATCATAACTAATACTCCATCTGTTTTTAAAAAGTTGATTCATTTATTTTGTTGTTTTTAAGGTATTTAATTTATGATTTATTTTTATTTATGTTTTGACATATAAAGTTGAATCATGTATATCATGATTTGAAGTATAAATTTTTTAAATATATTTTTTGTGAATTTTTATTTCATTATTTATCTTAGAAAAATTTGAGTCAAACAGTGCTACACGGAATATGAAAGTCAAATGAATCAACTTTTTAGGAATGAAGGGAATAACATTTATTATTGATTTGGAATAAATCATATTTATCAATGGCTAGCAATAAAATCTCTATTCTCACTCCCAAATTTGGAGAGCCAAATAGCTAAAATTACTATGGCTAGCATGATAGCTAGTGTTGTTGGATGAGAAATTTATCTATTTTTTCTATTTTCGCTAGTTATACTCTCTTCATCCTCAACTAAATGGTGTATTTCTTTTGGCATTCAAATTAAGAAATGGTGTGAAGAAAAAAAAATTGATCAAAAATATCTTTATCATTAGCACTCACCCCTCTCAAAATAATTTTGATAAAAAATTAAAATAATAGATGATGGAATGTTAGAAATAATTGAGTAAAATAATTCAATTAAAATTTAAAAAAAAAATATATATCAATTTTTTAAAGACATGTAAAAAAAAAAATATACAGCATTTATTTAATGACCGAAGATTTAAGTTTTTGTCTGTGATAGGTATTTACAAGAATGAGCCCATGCCATCCATCCTCCCCTGCTATATACGTACCAATCCAGTATCCAATCCTCATCCTCCTCCACCTCACCTATAAATACCCATTTTGCCACTGCTCTTTCTCACAACAGACGAATTATCTTAGTTTAGGAACAAACAAAGCTACTAGAATTCTGATCCAGTTTCTGTACAGAGTACAGTTATGGTTTCTTCTTCCCTTTAACTTCTTCATTCCTCCAGATTAATCCTCCGAACTAAAGAGATTCCAGAACGATCGATCGGATATGGTTTCGGCTTCGGCCTCGGCCGCGCTCTGTTCTCTCCTCATCCTCCTCGTTCTCATCGTTAACGCCCACAGTATTATTCCGACGACGCTCGACGGTCCGTTCAAGCCGGTGACGGTGCCGCTGGACAAGAGCTTCCGAGGAAACGCCGTCGACTTGCCGGACACCGATCCTCGTGTTCAGAGGTTCGTCGGAAGTTTCGAGCCGGAGCAAATCTCGGTGTCTCTGTCCGCCACACATGAATCGATCTGGATTTCTTGGGTCACAGGTATTCGATTTCTCTTATCTGCTGCTCTTTTCTGCAACTGATTGCGTGTTTCTTTTCTTCTCTTGTTGTTCTTGTTGTTCTTTTTTAAATTCTGTCATGCGATGCGAGCCATGTGCACCGCAAAATCTTTGAAAAGTGTGTCCACTTGGTTTCCGTTAAAACGCACAAACAACGAATATTCCTATACAATATTCCCCAATCTCTGTATTTTAATTTTTAAAAGGATTGCTTTAACCTTATTTTACGTGTCATTTTCTCATTTCATACTCCTTTAACATTATTATAATAATGAAAGAAAAAAAAAAAAACACTAATGATCACGTTTTACATTTAGGTGTGACAGCTTAACCTTAATCACTAAAAATAGGCTAAACTATGCTTTAGCACTTTGAGTTATAGAAGAGTCTGGAGAAAAAAAGGTTACAAAAAGTCTTGATGAAGTCTTTATTTGTAACATTCAGACGTTTATTTGTATGTTTTCAAATAGCTAAAAGTTTTATTTATAACGTTTTTTTCTCCAGGTCCTTATTTGACTAAATTACTATAACTCCGGGTACTAAAGCATAATTTAGCCTTAAAAAATATTTAAAGATTACAGTTAATGAAAATAATTGTTCTCACATAAATGTTTATTTTGATTTAATTGTATACTTCAATAGAATCTTTTTTTATAAATCGTTCCATAGTATGAAAGTGAATAGAAATAGAAAGTAAATTTATTGGTAGTTTTATATAGAATTGATTGTTAAGAAATAAAGGTATGTATCAAAAAAATAATTATAATAAAGGTAAAAAATGCTAAAAAGTAAACATGCGACTTTTGGAAAGTATTTAAAAATTTAGCACTTCGGGTATACAATTTGTGATTCGTTTATACAGTGTTTGACTCAACAATTTTTGTAAAAAAATGACACGTTTATTAATTTAGGATGAGAGAGATTTGAGAGAAAAAATTTAAATATGTGTTAAAAATGTATTGATTTTTGGTAGGGAATGGATGTAGGACACACCCTCATACGTGTGTTTTAGTTAATTTCATAGATTATCGGAATAATTCTTACACAGTAGTAACTGAATTCATTACCCAGAGCATTTATATTAATGATTATTATCATGAATTATTATTATTATTATTATTATTATTATTATTTTTGAGGTCATAACTATAGTTTAAAGCATATCTTGAGTAAAAGTATTATTTTCAGACAGACTAAATGCATTAAAAAATGTATTAAATGAATAAAAGCACCTTCAAGGCTTCAATCAATATATTGTTCATATTGATTTATTATTATTATTATTGGAGTTCATATTGACCTTTAAATATATGTTAATTTATTTATTTAACATTTTTCCACTGTAGGGGAATTCCAAATTGGGGACAACATCAAACCACTGGATCCAAAATCTGTGGCGAGTGTTGTCATGTATGGCACTTCCAACTCATCTTCCTTGGGTCACAAGGCAAAGGGCCACGCTCTTGTATACAACCAGCTCTATCCATTCAAAGGCCTTCAAAACTACACCTCTGGTATTATACATCATGTTCGCCTCACTGGTAAGAATTACTGATACACTAATTTCTATAGTTCATCTTAGATTTGCCCAGATGAGAAACACCACAAACACATACACACATGAACAAAGCTTCAGTCTTTGTATATAACACTTCAAGTTTGAAACTTTCAGGGCTGAAACCAAACACATTATACTATTACAAATGCGGGGATCCTTCAATCCCAGCTATGAGTGATGTGTACTCCTTTAGGACAATGCCAGTTTCGGGACCGAGGAGTTATCCAGGAAGAATAGCTGTTGTAGGAGACTTGGGACTGACGTACAACATGACTTCAACAATCGGTCACTTGATGAACAACCATCCTGATCTCGTTCTCCTCATCGGGGATGCAACTTATGCCAACTTGTATCTTACTAATGGAACTGGTTCAGATTGCTACTCTTGCTCCTTCTCGAATACACCCATACATGAAACCTATCAGCCCCGATGGGACTACTGGGGCAGGTGAGACCCAAAACCTTGATTTGCGATTCTATGTTGGTTAGATCTGGTTCTAACTGAAGAAATATTGGTTTCGTTTCTGTTTTTGGTGTGTTTCCTCAGATATATGCAGGCTTTGGTGTCTAAGGTTCCAATGATGGTGATTGAAGGCAACCATGAGATAGAAGAACAGGCTGGAAATAGGACTTTTGCAGCATATAGTTCTCGATTCGCTTTCCCCTCCAAAGAGAGTGAATCATCTTCTACATTCTACTATTCTTTCAATGCAGGTGGGATCCATTTTGTGATGCTTGGAGCCTACACTGACTATAACAAATCAGGTCTGCCATTAACCTACATGAAATGATGCAAGCACTAACTTGAGTGCAGAATTTTTATACTTTTCATTTCCTGGGATGGGTTTTTGTAGGAGATCAGTTCAAGTGGCTGGAGAAGGACCTAGCAAAAGTCGACAGACGAGTAACTCCGTGGTTGGTCGCAACATGGCATCCTCCGTGGTACACCACCTATAGAGCACACTACAGGGAAGCTGAGTGCATGAGAGTATCCATGGAGGAATTGCTTTACAAGAATGGAGTTGACATCATCTTCAATGGACATGTAATTATGCAAAAAGTTTCACATCATCCCTTTTCTATATTTCCGAAAATCAAAGTGAGGTTATAGAGTGTTCCTGGAAATTAAAAACTTACAGGTGCATGCATATGAGAGGTCAAATAGAGTGTACAGCTACACCTTGGATCCATGTGGGCCTGTCCATATTACAGTAGGTGATGGTGGTAACAGGGAGAAAATGGCAATCACACACGCTGATGAGCCCGGAAACTGCCCTGATCCTGCATCCACACCAGACCTATTTATGGGCGGATTTTGTGCACTCAACTTCACATCAGGCCCAGCTGCTGGTAAATTTTGCTGGGACCGACAGCCAGATTACAGCGCTTATAGAGAAAGTAGCTTCGGCCATGGAATTCTAGAGGTACGCGTTTGTTTTGTAGCATGCACATAAACATGAACTCATTCATAGATGCATGCATGCATGATTTATGAAACTCAGTCCTAATATGCTCACTACCTCATTCTATGATCTGTGGCATAACATTCAACTGCAAACTCAGGGATCGGATTTTGTTACAGGTGAAAAACGAGACTCATGCTCTATGGACTTGGCATCGCAATCAAGATCTGTACGGGACTTCTGGTGACCAGATTTATATAGTGAGACAGCCTGATCAGTGCCCCACGTTGAACGCAAAATCTCAGAGTGATTCCTCTTTAGAAATGTCAGTAGGAACTAGGTTGTTGGATACAGTTATAAAGTCAAAGAGGAGTTGATACATGATCAATCATCCCTGGTGACTCTGAGATCAATAGTTAAACCAAGTTAAGGTAACTTTCAACTAAACAAGTTTTGTTATGCAAACTTATGGGATCTTGAATATACTACTACTTCACTAGAACACTTTGGTCTGTGCTCTGATAAATTACAGTAAGCAAATAGCTTCCATCCCTATCAGTCCTCTTGCTCTGGTGTAGTAATCAGAAAAGCCAAGGGTCTGTTTAGTTACCAAAATTTGTATTCCAAAATTTTGTAGAACTCAACTGTTAAAATAGAAAACCTTATTTTGAAATTCTCCATTTTAATACTAGAGTTTTCAAAATTTTGAAAACAAGGTTTTCTATCACTTGATTACTAGTTATACATTCAAATATTTACAAAGGAAAATTGAAATGAAAATTCTAGAAAATTTTCATAACTAAACACACCCTAAACGGTTCTTTACCAGGTACAGAAGCAAAGGAACTTCCAAGATACATAAGGGAACGTTTGGTTCACGGATTCAAGAAATTGAATTGATAGAACTACTATCATTCTCCAGCCAACACAACATTTCATGTATTGTAAGTATCAGTATAATCTATAGTTCAAGCTACTGGTTTACTTTAAAGGACAAAGGTAATGATGAATAATAAGGTGAGAGGCATGAAGCTCTTGAATGCCTTGGCTTTGGAACTCACTGGTGGATTCTGTGACCATGTTTCTCCGTCCGGCATCGCTGGTTGTGACTGCGAGACGTTAGCAGGTGAAGTGGCAGGCGCTGTACTTGGTGCAATGTCTCCATATGCAAGACTAGGAATTTAACAAGACTCTACTTTAGGCTTCAGACGTTCTTTGAAGGAATAATTTGGATTTTTTTTTTTTTGATGGAGTAATTCGGAATTAAATACTACTACAATTTAGGAGGAACGTACCTTTGGGAAGAATAAGATGGGTAAACACAAGAATCATGACCTAATATGAAAATGAAGAGGACATATAAGAACACACATACATTAGTCATATTAGAAAACAGAGTTGTAAGTTGTATACAGAACAAAATGTGAATTATTTTCAATGAAGATCTAAACTTATGCCTAGTAATGTACAACTTGGAAGCAAGTGTTTATGGAATTTGTGACCCTGATTGATTTAACGTGGGCTACAAGCTACACCTAAAACATTGCCAAAAAGAAAAACCTAAACCGTAAACCTGGGTTGATAATAGTAGAGAAAGAAACAACACTGACCAGGATCAACGTCGGTGGTCATGGCAGTACCAGCGAAGTCACAAGAGCCCGGGACCTGAACAGTGCGGTGGTAGTAGCTGTTGAAGGCATAGGAGGCGTGTGCCATCAGATTAACAGGCTGATAACAGGAGCCTCCAGGCAAGATTGCCGAGCAGTCGATGCCACAACCGTTACTACCACAGGCATAGTCCAGGGCTGCCTGCAGCTCCACGTTGGTCGCACCACCCCGCGCCACGCACCACCTCGCTGCCTGCATTCCCACCACTAGCCGGCCAGTCACTACTGCCATGAACAAAGCCAGTATAGCTGCTGTTATGACTGCTGCCATCAAGACTGTAGACGATTACTTGGGTTTCTTCTTTGATTTAGGAGTTGCGAGTATTTTATTTTTGGCATTTTGATCTATGTAGGAATCAAGTTTGATGGACATGTGATTGCTAAAGATTTTGTGTCTCATATAGAACAGGATCCTATTGGTTTGCGTATTAAAGACAAGTAATTAATTTCTGTCCTTAATTTTAGAGCATATTTGAGGAATGATTATTGAATTAATTTCATGTCCAACTCCAAGTAAGTTAAAAAGACGTTTTTTTGCTAATCGAATTCAGAGAAGGAAACATTACATTTTATCTCCTCGTTGCAAGGAGAGAGTTGAAAGAAAGCAAAGGCTGTAAAATTTGCACATATTGTCCCCTATCATGGAGTAACATTGTTAATTTCAATTAATTTAACTTATTGATTAACATTGTTGATTTACTTCATCCGTAAAAAGATTGACATTAAGGAGACATTTAACACTATTTTTATCCTATTACCCTCTTAGCATTACCCTTTTAAGTTCTAACAACACTTTTAAGGTTTAACGATTTGCTACTCTTAAAATTGTCACATTTTCTATTAAGGAAAGTTTCTGGCCTATTGCCTCATATCTTGATGCATCACTGAAGAGGATGATCTTGAGTGGTGGACGTGGAGTTCATTTAAGATATCTAACAAAAAAGTCTTAAAAAAAAGACTTTGAATTTTCACAAGAAAATCCTAAATTTGAAGAAAATCTAACAATTAAGTCTTAAAAATTTTCGAGCAGAAATTTAGAAGAACGCCAAAGTTTTTAGTTTGGTGCATTGTTATGTAACCTAAACTTCTAAAAATTTTATTTTACACAAATATGACTTTGATACCAATACGCAAGTAATATTTGGATGATAATCAACAAAAATCCTGTAAATACGTCTATAAATATGTAGGCTTCGAAAAGCTTAAAGAGAGCTTACTTTAGACTGAAATAATATTTTTTGGAATTCTGAGGTAGAAGTATCAAAAGTTAAAAAGTTTAAGGAAAACAGATGAAAAACATAAAATATTCCTAATGTTCCGTCTTATGACTGAAACGTTAACTTTGTAAAAGAAAATGAACTTAATCATTAAAACGATAAAACTTTTAGGATTGTAATGATAAACCACATAAAGTTTTAGAACTTAAACGTTAAGTATTTAACTTATAGAACTTTATCGTTAGAAGTTCACAACTTAGAGGACTATTTATGCACTTCCCCACCTCTAAATTTATGTTCTAAATACATACTTTCGTTTTGTAAGACATTAGGGGGTTCAAACATAGATTTTTTTTAGTGATAATTTTGTTTTTCACTTCAATTAATTCACGGTGAGTTTTGAAATTTCTCACCAAAACTTATTCACACCTACCCATATTCACCATAGGAGTGAATTTCAGAAATTCACGGTGAACGGTGAAGATCCACCACCTGAGCCGACAGAGGAGGAGGAGGAGGATAATGAACCATAGAATTTCTCCTTTGTTTGTCTGAATCCCGATGATGACGACAGATCTGCCCCCGTTTTCCCCTTGTTCAACCGAGATCTACTCTTCTTCGACGACGACGATGCGCTACGTCCGCCTCTCTGGAAGGTTTTACTAGAGGATGAGGAGGAAACGATGGCGGCGGCCGGGCCGTATTGTGAATGGAGAGTTGCGAGGGCGACGACCGTGGTGACGGAGTCGTCGTTGCCGGGACCGTCCGGCTGTAAGAAGAGCAATTCCACCGAATTCTCCAAACTATGGAGGCTCTGCCCGGAACCCAAGCTCCAGAGCAAGAGCGACAAGAAGGACGCGTTTGTGTTTCTCTCCAATCACCAATCCTACAAGGATAACGTGGAGAGAAGGCTGAAATTGGATCTTCCGACGTCGGTGAGTAAACACAAGTCGTATCTACCGTACAAAAATGTCGGGCTCTTCGCTGACGTAAACAGCCTGACCAGAAATATTGGGGGATCTCAAAATTTAAAAAAGTGAATTAGAAATTTCTAAATCACCGTGAAAGGTGAAAAAAAACTTTCCCATTTATCAACTTTGAAACCCCTAATATATGCGCACCGTTTTCTTTGAAAAAACACACACACACCTGTGGCTCTGAATGCAAGTATCTGTCGATATATTTTAGTATCAGCTTCAAATTCCAACCTTTTTCTGCATAGCAGAAAGACTTGGGAAAATACAAATACTAACTTGCTGAAGAAGCAACGACAAAGAGAACATGGAACAAGAAGTAGACCATAGCTTTCCTCAAATAACATTTAGTCGTGTACATAAAAGGAAATGACCGTATGTGGGGAAAATTGGGTATACAAAATAACGTTATCATGGTGTACACACACTCACCTTTGGGTTTCATGTATTCTGTTTGCTTTTGCGGGGGGTTTGGTTGGTAAGTTCTTTAACCCCCATCCTTTTGCTAAGGAACATAATAAATCAGCGTCAAAAGTTTCTTCAAATCCTTTCGTAAAACAAAATGTATGCCTCGGACCGAAATACTTCTTCCAGCGAAGCTTGGCGTACATAGGCGTCACTGGCATGGTACCAAACAGATCCATGTTTCTTATCATCCTCCACATTCCCTTTACTTTTCCCCTCTCCTCGAACATATGCGACATAGTGCCCTCCTCTCATTGTTCCTTGATGCTCTACCACACCAACAAGACGGTAAACGCAATTCTCCGTGTCTTGACTCCTGCAAATTACAGCCACCAAAGGCACTTTCAGATGATTTTCAAAGACACAGAGTGGCTCCTGAAGTCAAGGTTCCCAGAAGATTGAAAACCGTGTCTGTCTAATGTACTAATGTACAACAAGCAATTCATAAACGGTAAGACATTGTTCCATAAATGAACAACCAGAAACAATTTCACATGATAAGGGAGGAAGATTCAAAGTATATCACTTAAAAACTCCTCTTTCATCTAGCATAGTGATTATAGAGCATAAAACAGATGCCAAGCTTATAAAAGGCACATATTTTAAAAAGGGGGAGAAAGACATAGATTCCATGCCTTTATCAAGTATTTTCATTCACTCCTCAATTATATTTGATAGATGTTGCAGACTTTAAACTACTTGTTAGGACATGCACAATAATACAATACTGAAACATAAAATGTGAAACTAGTTCTTCAGAAATACTGAAACAAGTCACTCCTCAATACACTACCTCCGCCCCTAAAGAATTGGTGCATTTCGTTTTTAGCATTTAATCTATGATTTTATTTCTTCCATACTTTAATATGTAAAGTCAAATATTTTGAATGCAAATTATAGATTAATGTGTGCAGTTTCTAAATATATACTATTTTTTACGAATTCTTTTAGTGAATTCTTTCTAGTAATAATTTGAATCTACCAAAGCATCAAAAAAGAAATGCACCAAATTTTCAGGGAAAGGGATAGTATTTGATAAATGCTGCTGATCTTAAACTACCTGGTAAGACATGCACAATATTGAAACATAACATGTGAACCTAGTTCTTCAGAAATATCCATGTTTTGAGTAAAATCATTAACTTCTAAATGGCACATTAATAGGGGACGAAAATGTTTTCTCCAAAGTATGCCTATTGAAAGAGGAAGTGAAAATAAAAAGCAAAGATTTGACCAACCCTACGCAATTACACCATCCCACACCGTAACTCAGAATGAGATGGCACATTCACCAGGAACCAAAAAGCATTTTTAGTGGTAATATATAAATATAGGACTGTAGTTTTCAATACCGTTTTCAAGATAATGAATAAAAATGATTAGTAAACCAAGAAACAAATTTTTCACAGCTCAAGCAACCTAAAAAGTACCTCGGATCCAAATAAGGCTGAAGGTCAACTGTTTCTCTGAAATCAACATGACCATTGAGTTTACTTAATCGGCCCCGAACATCTTGGCTGAACCTCTTCAAATGGATGGAAAGAATTGGCGGGACTTTGTGTATTAGGAATCTCTTAGTTGCATTTCTTTTCACTTTTATGCCTGCACAATTCTTCTCCTCATTTTCACTTTCTTCTGATTGACTGCTTTCAGCTTTATCTGAATTAGTTTGCTGATGTTTAAAAGAACCATTAGATCCTTTGACGTGACAAGCATCACCACATTGAATTTTAACAGAACTATCTTGGTTATGAGATTCATTGTAGGCAACATAGTTTGCATTATCCAAATCTGCATCTCCACCCTCTCCCTCCCCTTCTCCATTGCCAGAGAACACAAGATTCGCCTCACCTTCTTGACTATTTTCGCCTTGTGTGCAATTCTTACTAGACCTGTCAATTACCTCATTAAAAGCAACCAACTCATAACCAGCGACATTGGAACAGGAATGACCATTATCGACAGTTCCAGCATCTAGAGAAGGAGGTGAGTCCATCTGGAGAAGCTCTGATCCAACATTCAGCTCACCTCCATTTATCAAGGTATTGGAGCTGTTTAACCGCTTCTTAGCTTCTAACTTCTGGCGTTGTAGAGCCTTTGAGCAATTTTCACAATACCAGGCATTCTCATCAGCTAAAAGTTCAGGCTTTATGAAATGAGCCAAACAGCTCTCAACAGAGACTGGAGAATCTGAATTATCAACTTCTTCAGGCTCTGAATCACTGCTGTTTCCTGCCACAATTTCATTAGGCAAAGCGGGTCCAAAAACAGGCCCTTCTACAATTTCAGGGTCAGCAAACATGTCACTAAACCCAAAAAAGTCTGTGTCCTCTTGTCCACAGCCAATACTTGAGGAAACTGTCTCAGGCTCATTTACCACCTTCCCCGCTGTGGAACTGTCCTTTTTATAAGGGAACAGGAGAACCTCAGATTCTTGAACTAGCAAGGGGCGATCCTCCTCCAAAAGATCCACAGAAGAATTATTAAGTTTTATATCTGACTCATCATCAACAGTACATGCCTGAGCATTCTTGATTGAAGCATCATTAACAATATTCTCATTCTCCGCAGTTCCTTCAAGAAAAGCAGAGTCATTATCTTGAGAAGTAAAATAATTCTCATCAGAAGTAGCATTCTCAGATCCCACGTAATCTAACCAAGACAGCTCATAACCCTCTAGTGGTTTTGTAATATTATCATTTGTTTGCTCAACAGCACCATTTGTTAGACCTGGAAGACTCTGCGAAACTGAACTAATATGGTCAACGTCAGTGTTTTGGTCAACAGAACCTATTTGATAGGAATAACTTGAAGATGCTTGATTCTTATATGCTTCATAAAGTGTAGGATGTCCTTCATCAGAAGGTGTGCTGCTAGTTGATGGCTTTGATGTATTTTGACCAAAAACCAAATCTGCATTCCTGTTCAATTTTGGTCGAGTCCTGCCACCACCTTTTTTAGGTGGTGCCTTGGGTTTCTTTGATCGAGAAGTTGGTTGCACTTTTCTAGACCTGGATGGAGGTTTCTTAGTTGGAACTGGGAGAGACAGGTCTAAATAGGGTTCATACACTATTGACGAGTGCCCACACTCCAAACAACATACTGTACTTGAAATTTGGCCCCCAAATACAGCATCTATAAAAGTATGATCCTTGACTTGGGATGCCCCATCTTTCATGGAGGCATTAATCTGCTTCTTAGAAACTAACTCTTCAGAAGACAGCCCATCAAGTAAGCAATGAAGAAGTTCATGACTGTCATGTTGTTGATAACCCCTAAACTGAGGAGCCTTGGAACAAATGGACCCAAACAAACCTCTAGGATTTATTGCATTTTTAGAGCCCATTGCCTCTTTTGTTTCAGTAAACAGCTTCTTCAAAGAAATGTTAAGTGGTCCAACAGAAAGATCTTGATTCAAGTAATAGTCTCTCAACCGCTCCAGAGCTAGAAGGTTCTGCATGACAGAATTAAAGAAACAAGTGTTCCCAAGATTTATCAAACCTCGTGCAACATAACCCCCTCCATCTGAGCTACTTGAAGAGGTAATTTCTAATTTGCTTTCACTCAAGATACTGCCACTCCCAAACCAAATTTCCTCAACATCTACTTTTGCTGGTTCTGATGAGTGATCCTTGATCAATTTCACAACATCAGCAAAAACATCTTTCGTTTCACCCTTCTCTCCAGATTTCTGAACAGGAAGAAGTTTACTGCATGGAAAGCACCACCGCAGCTGAGGATTGTCCCACTGGATCATCAAGCTGTGACGTGTTTGCCTAATGTGTCGAACAGCATGACTCTGAGCAGCACTCGGCAACCCAACACCAGCACAAGCATAATGCCCGCAATCTAAACAGACCCAGATAGCCTTGGAATCAGATTTTGAATCAAGCAAAGAACTTCCTTTCTTCTTCCCAGGTTTACCCTTCCCTTTACTAGCACGCCTGTCGCTTCCACCTACTCGACAATCCTCACACCTAACAGGATCGGAAGAAGCAAGCTTTGCAGACAACTTAACCAAATTAACACCCTTTTCAATATGGGGACATAATCTTCTCTCTTTAACCCCTGAAACAACATCTACTACGCTCTCAATGCTAGCATTCTTCTCCGCAGTTTCAGCTTTCGGGGAATGGGGCACTGGCCGTTTATCCTTCTGAGGTGCTTTTCGACCCTTCTTAACCCTCTTCCCCATAGTATCCTAAAACGAATCCAAACATAGTAAATGTGAACACTGAGAAAATCTAAAGCAAGAAAACAGCATAAGCACTTGCAAACCTATAAGCCTAAGACTAGAACATCTAGTGGGTACAGAAACAGCAAGACAGTTCAAATTCTACAGAAACAAACCAGCATAGCACTCACAAACCTACCAGCCTAAGACTACAACATCTACTGACAGCGAAACAATTCTTAGGTTTCTAGTTCACAACACTTCAAACAAAACGAAGTATTCGAAAATACCTTAAAATTCGAAGAACGAAAGAGGATATTGGATATCACATGGGAAGTTAAAAATAGGAAAGATTAGGATCTATGTTAAGGCCGGTCCGGAGACCAGCCCTATCGCAAAGGGTTCGACGGCGGAGACGGAAAGCTGCGGACTTGAGAGCATCAATCGCTATCTGAGAGAAAATCAAGCGATGGGATTGAACTTGGAGTTTCCTTGAGCTACCTTCGGTCTTCTTCAAACTCTTCGTTGGACCAGAAGAATGTTAAAGACGCAGCCGCAACTCTGCTTTGCTTCCGATCTCTGCTTCAAACTGGGAAAAAGAATTTCATTTTGGTCCTTCAACTGTAGAAACTATTCAGTCAAGTCCCTTATCCCTAATTTGTGCCAATTTGAAATATGCATGTGTGTGTCTTTATGTGAGGTGGGAGAGAGGACTCTACAACAGTGCTTACAAGTTACATGCATGAAGATTCTATTGACAAGGCACTACCACCTCCATCCAAGTGATAACGTTAGGATTTAATGCCTGGGAACTTAGTGAAGTCTTGGATATAGCCAAACCAAGAGGGAGTGAATTGTTCTTGATTCACAAAAACACTCGCTAATTTTGAAAAAAACAAAAATGTTTGAACACAATCAACGCATTGATAAAACCCGGTTTTCAAAATCACTTGTAAAGTGAATGTATTAACAAGTTGATGAAGTAACAGTAAGAAAAACAAGGACACAGAGAGTTATAGAGATTCGATCCACTTGACTTACGTCATCTTCTCAAGATTCACTTGAGAGTTTAATCCACTATAACTGATGTCTGACAGACATAACTTACTCAATGTGTCTGACTAATAGAACTTTACACTTGTCTGACTTTCAGAACTTTCATAACGCTTGACGCACATGACTTTACAAACATTTGACTAACATGACTTAACAAGGTTGTTTGACACACATGACTTACACCAAAACTTTTGTCTGACAAACAAGACTTAGAACAAATGAATTGATCAACGATTAACACGTTGATAACAATCTATCAACCTTCCTCTTACTCGGAAAGTTCAATCACTTAATGTCGAAGAATTAGTCTTGCAACACCAAATGATGCATTTATATCTTAAAGCTTAAAAGAAAAGGCCTTTGGAAAATAGAAGTTTGAAAACAGAAAGACTACTTTTCTCGAAAACACTTTTGAAAAGATGAGCAAAGCTTGTGTAGATCAAATCCTATATAGCTTGAAGCTTTGATATGTGTGTATCTGAAGTATTTGAGGAGAATGAGATGATGATTTTGCGTCTATGAAAGCTTTGAACAATTATGTGAAAGTTAGTTGTCTCCTTCGAATGAACCTTCTTCTTTATATAGGCTCTAATGATGTTTGGATAGTATAGGAGCGTCTTCGATTGATATTGTAGCTGTTAGAGATCAATTCTTCAAATATCTTTTCATGTTGAACACTTTTGATCTGTTGGAGAAGCAAAAAATTCGTTTGAATAATTTGAGTAATTCTAGTATTTGTTATCAACGTATGAAGACTGGCTTCAGAAACTTTGATGAGATTCTCCATCAGGACCAAACTACCCAGGGTGAAACCTGACTCAACACCAAAGAAGGCAGAAATATTTCATTCCAAGACACCAACCAAATCAATAGCACAGACAAGAGAAAATACATATTCCAAATACTCATGCGCTTCAGACAAGCTATAGTGGCAATGAATGAGCCACAAAACCCACCACCATCCGAGGCCCGGATCGAGAGATGCCAACCCTTGGCGGAGTGGAGCAACAAACCAGCAGCTGAGATCGGCAGTGGCACAAAACATCGACCGAGATCGGCACCAGCATGAGACAGTGACAAGGATCAGTTGGAATTTTTGCGAAGAAAGTACAACTCAGCGATTGCAAGGCTCGATAGGAACCGACAAATCCTTTGAGCGAATCCCAGGCTTGCTCGGATCTCACACGACGCTCCAATAACAAGGAAGGCCCTAGGCAGATTTGCGGCACCGGTAAGGTAGAGGGCGAGCATCATCGACAATATCAGAGGACGTTAGGCCATGAACGAAACAACATATGGGCTTGGAAAGTAGGAAAAAACAACACAAAAACCCAATAGATGGGGACCATTAAGCCCATATCGGCACGAGAAGCACAGTCAGAGGTCCGATACGCCTAACGGCTACGGGAGGCGGTGGCGAGGGCTGGAGAAAACCCTAAGAGGTGTGAGCATATTTTTAAAAGTTTTTTTAAGGTAGTTCTTTTAATTACTTTGAACATTTTACTCTACAATATCAAAACTTTAAATATGTTTTCTAAACAGTAAAACTAAAAAGCTATATGAGTCTCCTATCATTATTACTTAATAGGGAAAAGAGCACTGCATCAAGATACCAAGAATATCATATAATACAAAGCCAATTCAAGACAATAGGTAGACTAAGGGAAACCAAAACCTTGCGTAGGAGGGTAGAAAGTAAGGAAAAACATCACACAACTTCACGCAAGAAGAAAATGAAGGGGATTGAAGTAAGTATCAACACATTCTCGAAATCGCAGTTTAAACTGAGTGTCATAGATGTCAAAGATTAACAGTAATCAAATATGACTAAAATGATGCCAACTCTAACACCTAGGCGCTCCACCGTAAGAATGACAAAAATTTCACATACTAGAAGATCAAATCTGCCATGAAGAGGAGAAACCTCTGAACCTATTCTTTGTGCTCAATTAATCATAATAATTAAATAGGACTTGAAAGAAATGCTAATAGCATCCACTAGGGAAAAACGTTAGCATTTATCAACAAATCCCTGATTTTTATTTTAATCTAAAAATCCCTGAATTTAAGCTTAAGGTGTCAATATTATTATTATTATGAAAATGTGTCCACTTCTTTCATAGAGATTAAGATTGTCTTGTCAAATAGTTGAATTTCCGAAATGGCAAGTTTCTCGCTCATCCTCTTGGCTTGCCGGTGAAGTTAAACAAACGAAAGTTATTGGTATCGCTACTTTGCTAGTCATTTGGCATTCGCATCTCTCCTTGGTTTTTTAATAGGTTAAATAAAAAACACATCAAATAAGGGAATTGACTTCGGACTATTTCAGGAAAAAAAAATAGGGATGGAAGAGTATGTACTTTGGTAGATATTTAGTGGCAAATGTCCAAAATTAATACCAACGTTTGTCTTTTAACACTTTTATACCATTTCTCGCAAAAAAACTCTTGTTTGTCATTACCATTATAGTTTGTGGTGTAAATTTATCATCACCGTTAAAATTATTATAAATGATGTGACATAACCGTGATGGAAAGTCGGCTCCGCTATTCAAAATAATGGTAGAAAGGATCCAAAAAACATATTGAATGATACTGGTAATATTAGACCTGTAAACTTAAGATAATTAGTGATAAACGAGAACTTTTTTTTTCAAGAAGTGGTAGAAAAATGCCAAAATACAAACGTCGGTGCCAATTTTGGATTTTTTTCCATATTTAGTTGTTGTTGTTGTTGTTGTTTTATTTTTTACTTTTTACTTTTTAAAAAGAAAAAACCAAACAAACCAACTAAAAATTGTAAAATGGTCTTATTATATATCTTTATGGAATACCCAAAACGGAGAAAAGTAAACGTGAGGTTTACATCTGCAAACGTGAACTAAAATTCATGAAGGAAAAAAGGTGGAGCTAGATTCATTAATTTCACGCCAAAATGCACCAAAGATTTCTTACTTTGGTGACTCGTGTGAGTTAGTTTTAAAAAAATAACTCAGTGTGATTTAATTCTTTAAGTTTATGAAATATAAATCCCTCTAACTTATAAAACATAAAAGAATAAAGAAAAAAAATATAAAATATGATAATTATAGTTACCTAATAAGTATCAATATCTATTCCAAAAGTATTTCAATACTAAATTTTCATCATGTAATTTATAATTTATTTTTATACCGTTTTAAGCTATAAAATTAAAAGTTCATATACAAATAATAATTTGATGTTCTTATCCAATGATAATTTGATATTTTTAACTTTATAGACATACATTATTTTAAAAATAAACATAAAGAATCATTTATAATTATTAGGATGGAGGGAGTATTTTATATTATCAATATTATAAAAAAATATATTACATTTGAATTAATTATTGGAATTTTTTTCTATAATTGAATAAGTTAGTCGCATTTAAGTATTTTAGATTATTTTAATCTAATTAATCGACTTGGACCCTTAAGTATTCTATACAAATAATGTCGGAGAATCCACATTTATATCTATATATAAATGACAACTCTAGGTAAAGACATACCATTAACTATTTAATGCGCCTAAATACTAAAATTGTTTTTTTGAGAATTATTTAGCTAGAACACTCTGGGTCTAACATAATAACTAGTCATGAATAATAATCAATAGATAATATATACTCTCTCTGTCCCGTAGCAAAATACTCTCTTTGTCCGTCTTCGTCCGTCAAAGACCGTCTCATTTGTTTTGACAGTTTTATTGTATTTAATCTATAATTTTTTTCATTAATGTTTAGAGATTGAAAATCAAATAATTCATGTGTGAGATAATTTGATATCTAAATTTTCAAAATACGTTTTTTATGAATTTTTTTAGTGTTTATATTTATTAAAACTTAAGTTAAACATTGAATTTTGAAACTATAAAGTCAAACATGACAATTTTTGGTGGACGGAAGGAATATATGTTTGACTGGTTGTGGAAATTAAAGATATGAAGACTTATATGAAGATTTAAAGATGGAGTACTTACTTCTTAATGATGTATTTAGAAAATAATTATGGAATTTTGTTTAAGGTTTGGAATTTTGATGTGATATGTGTGAGTAGTGAAATTTGATAAAAAAATTGATTTCATGGGAACCTAATTCGTCTGTCACGTTTCCCCCTGTCCCCGTCTATCCCTTTGTTTTTTTTTTTGTTTTTTTATTTTTATTTTTATTTTTTTATTAAAAATTAAAAAAAACAAAAGGACAGACAGGGGGGACAGGAGGAAACGGGAAAGACGAATTGGCTCCATTTCATGGAGAGTTGATGAGATTTTGAGAATATTTTTTCATTTGAACCAAATAATCACACCATACATCCCTAAAATTCTTTCATTATTTTTGCCTAAAGTTTTCATTTATTTATAGAGGATTATGGTTTTCCAATACTATTTGTATAGAATACTTAATTAATAGAATACTTAATTAAGGGTCCGAACCAATTAATTCGATTGACTTAATGTAAAATATTTAAATACGACTAACTTGTTCAATTAGAAAGGTATCTCAATAATTAAACCTAATGTAATTTATTTTGTTTATAATATTGACAAATGAGTTCGCATTTGCCAGCGGCGTTATATATTTTGTAATAATTACAAATTTTATCCCAAATATTATAATTTTACAAATCCACCAAACTTTCTCTCACAACTTCCTCATTCACTCTGTTTCTACAAGCTACACCTGTAATTAGGCATGAATTAAAGAAGATTTTCTATACTTCCAACATCATAAATCAAAGATAGTTCAAATTACTGGAATTCTTCGGTTTTGTTCTTCTTTCTTGAGCCCTTGATTGTGCAGGTGGTGTTCTTCATGTTCGACATGCTGAGATATTGTACCTAATTCCCTTGTTGGTTCATATACTCCCTCCGTCTGTAAAAGATTACATCATTTGTTTTGACGGTTTCATAATAGTTAATGTATGATTTATTTTCTTTTATTTCTAGACATTGAAAACTGGAAAATTTATATGTGAATCATAATTTAATAATATTTAAAATTTCTAAATATATTTTTTATTATTATTTTTATGTTATTTATCTTTATTAAAAATTGAATCAAACATTAAACTTTGAAATAATAAAGTCGAATGATAAAATTTTTAGCGGACGAATGAAGTATTAAATTGATACAAGCTTTATTATTATTAAATGACTGTCTAAGCCCAATAAAATTTCAGGCCCAAATGTCATGGTAAAGGGGACACGTCGTCAGGCTTAGGCCCAGCCGAGCCCATCAAATCACCCCCATTAATTTCGTTACCAAATATACTTTCAAATTCAACGGTTGGCTGTTTAATTTGTGTAGAAAAATATAGCAAGTCATTTACTTTGATTTGTGGAAGAAAAGAATCTAAAGAAGAGTTTCCATCTATTTCAGAAAATATCAGATTTCACTCACTTGTCTTACCAAAAAAATACGACATAAATTTTTCTATAATAATTAGAGAAAACTCCCTATTCACAATTATATAAACGGTCTTACAAATATCATACACATAAACACACCAAAAGTTAAAAAAATTAACTATCTTTATTCTCTACAATGGCCAGACTAATCTCCTCTTGTACTCTCGTCCTTCTCCTCGTTGCTCTCATTTCAGCATTCGCTTTCGAGATCTCATATGTAATAATATATCAACCTCTAGCCTTAATTAAGTTTACTTTCTTATACATACAAATGCATTTTTCCAAGTTTTTTTTTTTGTTGAAAATTGACCGATTATGCATGTTTTTTATTTTGTTATTGGCAGGCTGGTGGTGAGGGATCGTTGAAGCCTGAACGTAAGTAGAAATTAGGGTCATTTTTGTTAAATATATTAATACTTGATGCAATGATTACTTAATAATAGTATATATTTATGGATAATTTAATAATAATTTTGGGTGCAGAATGTGGAGGGGCGTGTGACTACAGATGCTCTAAGACGCACCATAAGAGTGCATGCATTGAATTTTGCAATTATTGCTGTGAGAGATGTCTCTGCGTGCCCTCTGGGACGTACGGCCATAGAGAGGAGTGCCCTTGCTACAACAACATCAAGACCAAGGAAGGAGCGAACAAGTGCCCTTAATTAATTACTCCACTAAGTATTATTATTACATTTAATGTCATGCATTCTCAATAATCATTTTAATAATAGTAATATCCTAGTATAATTAATTAATTGGATCCTTTTTTTATTTATGAATGTGCTTTTATTTTTTTTTGTTATTGGTTTTATTATCAAATAGTCCTCTGAACTATGTTAACTCGCGCACATTAGTCCCTGAACTATAAAACGTGTCAACTCAATCTCTAAACTATGTAAGTTCAAGCATTTTAGTTCTTTAACTCGGTAACTCGTTCAATGAGACTCTAATATTGTTAGTTTTTTGACAAATGAGTTGTAAGAATTTAAAGTATTAGGTTGCAAATGCTTAAGTTCAAAACTTCAAGAGGCTGTAGTGACCAGTTCTGCTCCTCTATTTAACCCGACCCACCCACTATGAAAATTCAGTGAGACGATATTTTTGTAATCACCAAAAATTCTTTTGAAAGTGACGCAAAAGGAGAGAAAGAAGAAGAAGAAATATGTGAACCAAGTGTGATTTCAAATGGACATTCTTCTCACTATTTATAGGTGAAGAAAATGACTATTAGAATAATGGTCATTACTATTAGCCATTAAGCCTTCTACTAAGAGTTAAACTTACAATTAAGCTTACCATGACTTCTCATTTTTCCGATTCCACTAGCCATTTATACCATAAGATAAATGACCTATTTTCCTTTAATATTACTCCATAATTCAAAATATACATAATATACCTTTAATAAAGTTATTTAATAGTGCAAGGTGCATACATCTTGTACCAAAGTTACCAAAGTACTCATACTTTGATAAAAGGTTCTAAATGTGGAAATAGATACAAAATGAGGTTTGGATTTATACAAAATAATTCCAAACTATTTCAATTCA
>JBBYHH010247720.1:0-13034 GCA_038382905.1 Daphne laureola
TAGTCGTCCATCACTCAAAGCAGGAGATCGAGCTCGAGCCCTTAAATTCCTTTCCAAAGCTCAGCGTCTAGATCCCAAACGATTTGCTCTCCACCGTCGATAAGGATTCAGGCGATCAAACCGTCTGATCAGCCTTCGATCCGGATGTGAAACCCTGTAGATGGTTCGTCGGGTTCAACTTCTTCGACGAGAATCGCAATGGGAAGATCTGCGCGGTGGAGCTTTGTAGTTGTGTGAAGATGACCGACGGAGAGATAACGACGGACGAGACGAAGACGGTGGTGAGGTCGTGGGACGCTGACGGCGACAAGGAGGTGGAGTTCGGGGAGATTGAGGGGTTGATGAAGGGGAAAAGGGAGGCGGAGAAGGAGAAAGAGAAGATTATGAGAGAGGTTATTTCACCGGTAGCTCAAAGTTGAGTGAGTGAATTAGAAAAACTAATTCATCCATGAATTGTATGTAAATCCAATGAAAAAGATTTCACCTGATTTTTAACTTTAAAACCCCTTACGATGTGGGTTGCGGTCTAGGGCATAGCTAAAACAAGGGGAAAATGACTGATTTTGTTTACCAAATTAATTTAATGTTTGCATTCCTAATAATTTGAATCAGAAAACTTCTAAGATGAGGAGTAACTAATAATTAGCGAACAAATGGCTAAGCGCAATTCCATTAAGCACAAAAGGTTTCGCTCGCTCGCTCGCTGAGCCTTAAAAAGCCCAATTCAAGGAAGGCAAATAAAAAAGCATCAATTTCCGAATCTTCCATTTCTCGCCATAAATTTCTCCTCCTCGCCTTAAGCTGCTTCTTTCTCGATCTCATCCATCAACCATTCGTCGCTGAAGTCGATTATTGTAAGTTCTCTTGGATCTTCTCTTCACATCTCGGTTATTCAATCTCTCTCTATTCGTCCACTGATTAGTTTCTTTTCGTTTCCGCCTGCAGTGGTGTAGCTATGGCGTCCAAGAAGAGCGTCGGTACTCTCAAGGAGGCTGATCTCAAGGGAAAGAGAGTGTTCGTGAGGGTTGATCTCAACGTCCCTTTGGACGACACCTTCAACATCACCGATGACACCAGGATCCGTGCTGCCGTTCCCACCATCAAGTACTTGATGGATCACGGTGCCCGGGTCATCCTCTCCAGTCACTTGGTATAATCTCTGCTTTCATCTCCGATTCCTCATCAATCCTGGATCTGTTTAGCCGACGATGCATGTATATTTGTTTTGTTGCGTCTGAGGATCAACTTTTGCAGAATTTCAGACCACATTCGTTCACTCTCATTTTATCCGCATCTCCTTTATGGGACAACCTGTTTTCAGCTACACCATATCTAGTGTTCCTTTCCTTTCCTTTGTTCGGGCGGGGTTGGGATTTTGTTGCTCATCTTTTTCCTTTCCAACTCTCCATTCTTCTTCATATAGGTTTCTATCCAGATAACTGCTGCTGATGTGATGTTCCTAACTCTAGTATCTGCTTGACCTCTCTTTGACTTCACATTCTCTGAATCCTGGTTAAAGTATTTTGGTTATCGATTCGGGAAGATTAAAAGTTTTCCTATTCTACTCATGTTCGCCTTCACACACATAACTACCAAACATGTCTGCTTTTACTCAGGAGACATGCGATGACTTTCTTTTCACCCTGTTATTTAATTGGTAGATTATAGTAATTGAAAAGTTCTTGTTTTCAGGGCCGCCCAAAGGGTGTAACACCCAAATACAGCCTGAAACCTCTTGTGCCAAGACTATCTGAACTCCTCGGAGTTGAGGTTTGACATTGCAACTCGTTTGAATTCTCTTTCTTGATTTACCATATTTCTTATTTGTACATCTTTTCTTGTAATAGGTCAAGATGGCAAACGATTGTGTTGGTGAGGAAGTTGATAAATTGGTAGGTGAACTCCCAAATGGAGGTGTACTGCTTCTTGAAAATGTTAGGTTCCACAAGGAAGAAGAGAAGAATGATCCTGAGTTTGCGAAGAAGCTAGCTGCACTAGCTGATCTTTATGTGAATGATGCTTTTGGTACTGCTCACCGAGCTCACGCATCCACTGAAGGAGTTGCCAAATACTTGAAACCTGCTGTAGCTGGTTTTCTTATGCAAAAGGTAAGCTGATTACACTTCATGGAAGATAGTCTTGTTTCTGGTTGCTGATTGTAAAACATGCAATACTTATGGACGGTGGTACCCCTGGTTTTTCTGCCTTTGATATGTGTCATTTAATCTTATTTTCATATTTTAGGAATTGGATTATCTTGATGGTGCTGTTGCAAATCCCAAGAAACCCTTTGCTGCCATAGTTGGTGGTTCCAAAGTATCTTCAAAGATTGGGGTCATTGAGTCTCTCCTGGCCAAAGTTGACCTCCTCCTGCTTGGTGGAGGAATGATTTTTACTTTCTACAAGGCCCAAGGGCAGGCAGTGGGTTCATCACTCGTGGAGGAGGACAAGCTTGATCTCGCTCTCTCCCTCATTGAGAAGGCCAAAGCGAAAGGAGTTTCCCTTCTACTTCCTACTGATATTGTTATTGCGGACAAGTTTGCTGCTGATGCTAATAGCAAGGTATGTCTTGTGCACCATCTTATTGGTGACAGTTTATTGGTGCAATGTGCAAATGAGCAAACCTATTGGGAGTGTCATGGGGATAGCTTCTGGAATAAAGATATTCAAATGTCTTTGTCAGGGCGAGTCTGAACTTGATTGTGTCGTTGCAGGTGGTTCCTGCTTCTGGTATCCCTGATGGGTGGATGGGTCTGGATATTGGTCCTGACTCTATCAAGACCTTCAGTGAAGCATTGGACACAACCAAGACTGTTATCTGGAATGGACCCATGGGTGTTTTTGAGTTTGAGAAGTTTGCTGCTGGAACTGAGGTATGCCTTCGAAGATGGAAACCTTTCAGCTGTCTTCTATTTGGGTTTGCTTATTATGAGCAATTCTTTGTTCGGCTAATGTTTTCTGTGTGCAGGCGATTGCAAAGAAGCTTGCTGAACTGAGCGGGAAGGATGTGACAACCATCATCGGAGGTGGTGACTCTGTTGCAGCAGTGGAGAAGGTTGGACTTGCTGACAAGATGAGCCACATCTCAACTGGCGGTGGTGCTAGCTTAGAGCTTCTCGAGGGCAAACCACTCCCTGGTGTTCTGGCCCTTGATGAGGCCTGAGCCGAGGAATAGTTTCCCTCACCCTAGCGCTTGTGTTGATTTTAATGGCGATAGGTTTTTCAGCCTGAAGAGTGTCTATAGAGCTGAGATTTTAGAGGCTTGTAGGGTGACTTTCTATATCTAATAAGGCGTCCATCGAGTTTACGACGCTATTGGATTGATCTGTTTTGAACGATTTAGAATGATCTAGTTTTGGTCATTATAAGTGAAGGTGTGCTTCAGGAGTATTATATGATGTTTTTGCCTAGTGAAAGAAATATTAATACTAGTATGAATTGAATGTCCAATCCAGTGTTGACAAGCCTGGAAGGCTAGCACAACACACAAGCTATTACTTGGCGGAGAAGTCCGACTGGAGCTCGACAAATCTGACTGTTTCATCATTCAAACGACAATGCTCTAATTGCTCAATCCTTTTAAGTAACGGATAAGTCCCCTAACTTGTTGAACTAATCCAACAAAGCCAGTATGAAATTGAAGCATTTAATTGGCCTCGTTAATTGCATTTGGGCAACTCTTGCGCGCAAACGATCTGTAGCATTTGATCGAACACCTTATTTATTTGCAAGGCAATTTGGTTTCTGTTCCTTACCTGCTGCTCCTTATACATACGCTGTAATCATGGATGCAAGTTAGAATCCGAGAACCATGCTGAGATTAAACCCATTGTTCCCCTCCCTGTCGTTCTGGAGAACCAGAACCATGCCTATCCCGAGACAACCCATTTTCTGTAAAGTTGCCAAAGCCAACATCCAGTCACTTTCCAGCAAGACCACGAAAAAACAACGCCGAGAATTGCCAGAAAATGTGCTCAGGTTTAAGTTAGATATGTGCTCCAGCGGAGGTAATCTTACGGAAGCTCTTCGATTGTATGGAGAGGCTCGTCGCAGTGGTCTCAAGCTTCTTCTGCACCACTACAACGTGTTGTTTTATTTGTGTTCTTTTCGTTCATCGTCTATTGAGTGCGGAAACGTTGATGATGCCAACGATTTGAAAAACCCAAGCATTCAGAAAGGTTTTGAGATTTTTCGGGAAATGGTTGCCGATAAAGTTTCGCCGAACGAGGCTACATTTACTAGCTTGGCAAGATTGGCAGCTGCAGCAGAAGACCCGGAAATGGCTTTTGATTTGGTGAAGCAGATGAAAATTCATGGTATTCCACCTAAACTGAGGTCTTATGGACCGGCTTTATTCCGCTTTTGTGAGAAGGGGGACGCGAATAAGAGCTTTGAGGTGGATGGTCATATGGCTGAATGTAGGGTTGCTCTTGAAGAGCCTGAGCTTTCTGCCTTGTTGAAAGTTAGTATTGTTAACAAAAGGATTGACAAGGTTTATGAGTTGCTCCACCGCTTAAGAGCGACAGTGCGACAAGTCTCTGAATCAACATTTCAGGTGATTGAGGATTGGTTCAAATCCAATCAGGCTAGTAAGGTTGGAAGCGAAAGTTGGGACGTTAACAAGGAAAAGGAAGGAGTTGCCAAAGGGGGCGGTGGATGGCACGGGCAAGGGTGGCTGGGAAGTGGAAGTTGGACAGTGGTTAGGACTCAGGTTAATGAGAATGGTTTGTGTCTTTCATGTGGGGAGAAGCTTGTGTGCATTGATATTGATCCAAAAGAGACCGGAAGTTTTGCTAGTAAATTAAACAGTTTGGCATGTGAAAGAGAGGCAAAGGCTGACTTTCTTCGGTTTCAGGTAGGACCTGCTTCTCATACTCTTGCTATTATCCTGTTTGGTTTCAATCATGGTCATTGATAGTCTAGTCACCAGTGGGTTGGTGGTGTTGCTGGTGCAGGTTTCCATTTTAGTAGCAATTGTAATAGTATCCTGTTTGGTTTCTCAGCTATACCTGCTGATTTTTGAAAGGTGACATATTGCAGGAATGGCTAAAGCAGAATGGTCCTTTCGATGCAGTCGTTGATCGAGCAAATGTAGGGCTTGTCAATAATCAACAATTCAACTTTTCCCAGGTAAAATTGTTGAATCCATCTTTCAGTTCAATATTTTTCGTAAAGGTGTTCGTTACAAGGGAGACATGAGTTGGACTCATAATGGATTTTGTTTTCTCTTCTGGCAAGCTTAAAAATGTTGTATATAGGTTACGTCAAATAAGCCCATCTAAAAGATTGCCGCTTGTCATTCTACATCAGAGTCGTGTAACGGGTGGTCCTGCTAAAATTCACAATAACAGGATACTGTTGGATGGATGGATAAAGTCTGGTGCTCTTTATGCTACTCCTGCTGGTTCTAATAATGATTGGTGAGGTTTACATTCATTACTATGTCTTTGATTTCTTGGGGGGTTCAATATGTGTTAGATATTTTTCTTTCTGGAGCCAATGCATTATCCTAAAATGGCATGAGTTTGCTTTTTGAACCTTTGTCTTTAGATGCGCATGGGTAATGTTCACTACTTCTATAATACTGGAATTTCCTAACTCCTCCACTGTTGGATACCTTGACTTTAGATGTGTTGGTTTCTTGTTCAGGTGAAATACCTATAATTTCTTTTTAGTTTTTAGTTTTGAGTTGGCTAGGGAAGGGATAAGAATGAGACAGAGTTAACCTAAACCGTGTAAAGCTGAATTCTAAGACAGCAGGCTAGATATCTTCCTAAATATCTTAATCTCTGGCAGTTGTCTTAAATTCTCTTTCTCAGTTTTTTCTGGATATGCAGAGACAGAATTAAACAAAACCATGGAAACTGTCCATGTGCTTATTCATATCTTTGCTTCTATTTCCATTTCCTTTTTCTGGATATGCAGAGAGACTGGGAGCTGAGGAGTGGAGGTAGGGGAAGTCAGGGTAGCCAAGTTTTAAGTTCGAATTCAAAATGGATGATGACTTGTTTACTTGAGCCTAAGACGATTAATATTTGTTGTTGCCTTTCCTGTTGTCTTAGCTGCGTGTTTCAAGACCCTGTGATGGACTTTCATGCCGTGCGACTCTCTGGGTTCATCTATGTCAAAACATACTGTCTTATTTGGAACAGGTATTGGCTATATGCTGCTGTTAGTTGCAATTGTTTGTTGGTGACAAATGATGAGATGAGGGACCACTTATTCCAGCTGCTAGGAGATAGCTTTTTCCCGAGATGGAAGGAAAAGCATCAGGCAATAATCAGTCTTTTATGGTGATCTAAGTATAGTTGCTCTGTTTCTGATATCTCTGTTACATGTTACTAACTAGCTGTTTGTATCTCGTGTCGCATGTGAGTGGCTTGTTAACTGCTTTCCTCAAGTATAGTTGCCAAAATGTTCCTAGCATTAAGATTCGCTATAACACAAATACATCCTTGCATCTTTCACATGTTTGCCCTAGACACGCTTTGATTTTGTGCATGCATGGGAATGTGCTAAAAACAAGTGCAGAGAATTTTCACATGCAAATCTGGTTTTATGAATGTAAGATGAATTGCAGCATCATTATTATAAGTTTACAAATCTTTTATGTTCTCTGGATTATACTAGTACAGTAGTACTTGAGATGTTTGTGCAATTGGTTCATTGTTGCCGGACAGATTTAAGGTTAATGTTCAGTGACTTTTTGAGTTGGTGAAAAATGCAAGTTCTGAGCTCTAGTACCTGTGCTTGAATGTTGTTAATTTGCAGGTTAGGTTGTCTGTATCAAGATCTGGGCTTAATCTCCTTACGCCGCCTCCTTATTCTACTTTCATTCAGGTTGGGAGAATTTCCTATGTTGCTCAGGTTTTCATGGCAACTGAAAGCTAGTTTGAGATTTGGATTGGAGTAGTCTATATAATTCCTGTACTTTTGGGGTGTTTAAATGCAGGAGTCGGAACATGGAAGCTGGCATGTGCCGAAAATAATGGGAGATAATGATGTTGAAGGTCCAAGGCAGTGGTTATGTGCGAGCAGGGCCGGCCACCGGTTTATGACAGAACAGAAGCAGTGTTTGCGGACAGGTGAGTAGAGTGATGTTGTCCTATAAGATACTACTAGAGTGGGTTAATGTATTACTGTAACATGCTCATTTTTTTTTCTTAACAAGTCAAGTTACAGAAATATTGAACCTTAACATTGGTTGCATTCTTTTTCCAAATTCCGTGCTCTCCTTCTTTCTCCTCTACTCTTTCTTCAATTTGTTATGTTTCCCATATTTGGTTGTACTGGTTATTTGATGTTAATTGATTTTGTGTGTATACAGAATGAGAAAGGTCAAGGGTTTGTGACTATTTTGACCTTGAGCCGCATTACACTTCTCATATTCTGTAACACTTATGGTTTTATAAGTAGTATTTCTTTTCATTTCGTTGCTTGTAAAATTTGAAGAAATGAATTAAGATTTAATAAATTTTGATGAACAGAAGAAATCATAATTAAAAGAAGAAATTCACGGCTAGAATTTCTTGGCTTAAGAAATTAATGACCGAAACTAAACTGAGAAAAAATACCATTAATAAATAAGTGAATTATGCCTTAATGATAGCAAAATAGATGAATATCGAAATAAAATTTATTGGAAGGTCAAATAACCAATGAAATCCAAGATAATGTGGAATTCACACCCAATAGCTGTTCCTAGCCGCCAGGTTTTGCAGTCGGCAAATGCTTTTAGATTTAAAGCTTCTTGCACTTCACTTTCACTCATCATCTTAACAAGCCTCCTCTGTTGTGCCAATTTTCTTCCGAACCAGCACAATAACTCTTCATCGCTACATGGTCTGCCCAATGCATTTGCTCATGTTTCAGGTACAGTTTAGCGTTCCAATTTCTCTTTTCTCCCCCGGACTGATATTTTGAAATTTTAGCTTTCCTGCGAATGGTAATCCTTTGATAAAACCATGGATAAGATATATGGGTGTGTTAGTTCTTGCACAGTTGCCTAATTGCATTTGTCTTCTGGTGGCAGTCAGCAGTGTACTTTCCCTTTGGTATCACAATTAATTCCTTCAAGCATCTTCAGCATTGAGTCTCATCCTTGAAAGTGTTTGTCTTATATGCATATCATATACTAGTGTTCATATTTCATAATGCAATTCCACATGCGCCGAGTAACATTTGCAACGAGACTTCAGAAGGTCACTGAAGGCCTATGCTTCAAAGAACAAAGCATTTGCCAAAATGTGACACAGATGTGGCTACAAGTGGTCATATCAAGTAATAGAACAACTAGGCTTTTGGTTTTGTGATTCTCATGTCAAATTATGGTGAAATGCTAGGACTGGAGGATGCTTTGGTGAACTATATCTTTGGCAGGAAGAAGGCAACCGAAGTGGCTCACATGTAGGTCCCTGATACATCACTTGAAGTTGTTTTCATTTGTTTCTTCTAATAGTATTTTGTCATCTAGTATGCTTTATGCATATCCCATGGTTTCCACTAAAACTTGAGATTGCAAGGTTACTATGCTCCTGGACATCTAGACTCTGAGACTCTAATTTGTGCCACAATATGCTACACATGTTGCACACTATTATTTTGAGACTTCCATTCATGAGTTGGAACAAGTTTCCATTTTAATGGTTTATTTCATCAGACTACTTCGGTGATTGGATTCGTTCTTTTTAAAAGATGCATGTTTTAATCTGATTGGCACCTTGTTTACAGAGTGTGGAGAAATGTTGTACAAAAGGGAGATACTGTCATTGACGCTACATGTGGAAATGGTTATGATACTCTAGCGATGCTTAAAATGATTGCTGATGACTCTGGAAAAGGCTGTGTTTATGGCTTTGACATCCAGCCAGAATCTATAGTTTCTACTTCTTTTCTGTTAGATTCAAACGTAAATCAGGAGGTGGTACATATCCTTTTCCCTCTTATTCTTTCTAAACCATTTCCTTTCATTTTATCTATCTAATCACATGCATGTGCTAACATACACACATCCAGATGACATGTTTGCGGAAAGAAAAACATGAATCTCCAATGTTAGCTATTGATCCTATTATTGGTCTTAGATTCATGGGCATTGATCTTGCCACTGTATGTATTTCAGAAGGTTTCTTGATGAGCCATTTATTTGTTGTTGAAGTTTACTGTTTATGTGATGCCCATAAAGTTTTAATTGCAGAAACAACAAGTCCAGCTCTTTAACATTAGTCACAGTAAAATGGATGAAGTTGTTCCATCAGATACTGCAGTAAGGTAATCATAACTAGAAGAGAGATGTTGGCAGCCATCTTGCTGGAGGTTACTGTCTACACTCTACATTGGCACAATTAGCAAGTGATTGCTATCACTCTGAAAGCTAATGTTTCCCCCCCCCTAATTAGGCAATGCACCTGGTTGGATGTGAATGCTTGTTCCTTTCATGATTCTAGGTTGGTGGCATTTAACTTGGGTTACCTTCCTGGTGGCGATAAAAGGATCATAACCATGTCTGAAACAACGGTGTTGGCATTGGAAGCTGCAACTGAACTCTTAATGTCTGGAGGGATGATCAGCTTGGTGGTCTACATTGGACATTTGGGTGGAAGGTGTACTTTCTAATCTAGTTCCATTGTTTGTAACTGGATGCAGGTCATGCTCTCAAATAGAGTATCACTTAAAACAGAAAATGAATTTTGGTTGTGGATACCAGGGAAGAGTTAGAGGCAATAGAAGGTTTTGCATCCCGATTACGAGTCGATAGGTGGACGTGCTGCAAGGTGCAAGCGCTGAACAGGCCATTAGCTCCGGTGCTCATATTCATGTTCAAGAGATAGATTGAAAGAAATTTGATTTTGATTTAATGATCCTATACTAGAAGTGTATATGATGATACTGAAGCAATGTTAAAAATAGTGTCTGTATTACTAGTAATGGTATTTTTATTATCAGGCTGGGGTGCGAATCTTGTAGCGGTAGAGAATTCGCTTCTTCTTGAAGGAAGAATTGTGGAGAATGAGCATCAACTTGCCAGGTTCCTTGTTGGTGAAGGAGTTTCTGACTACTTGGCCCTCATCTTGCATCACTATCTTCCTCTCCCTCTGAACTATCACCGTGTAGGAACTCTCCTCCTCTGGGACAAACTCTTCCTTGTAACTCACGTCCCAACCCACCACCGTCAAGTCCCATATCAACCACGTCCCTACCTGTTGTGTTGTTTAACAGAAGAAGAGGTAAATTCCGCTTTTTTCATGTTTATTTGTTTGTTTGTAATAATGTATGTTATGTATCCTACTACGTACCTGGGGTGCAGAGATTTCAATAGATTCGGTGGATCCTGGTTTGATGGTCACCTCAGTGGCCTCATCTTGGATGGAGAAATCAGTGTCATTTTCCCGCTTCAGCCCTCCGTATTGAATAGGAATTTGCTCCACTGAGATATACCTGATTAATTAATTTACAAAAAGAATATAATAGTAGTAATTAATTAGGCATGTGTTATCTCTTAATTTGTGTCTGTATGTATGTATTAAAAACATTAGGAGTGTGTAGATTATTACTTTAGGAGTGTATCAGTAACCCTTGATGGGCGAGCATACACGAATTTGCTCTTGGTTCTTTGCGTGAAGGGAGCAAAAATGGCGGCAAAAGCGTAGAACCAGAATGGGACATTGATGAAAATCTAGGGACCAAAATGAAGCGAGTTTATTTATCAGGAAGGAAGGAAGGATGTTGGTAAAAGAGAAGAGAAGAGAAGAAATGTATGTACTGTACGTTTTTGGCTGCAAATTCAGGGTAGTTGTCGTGGAGGAGTGCGACTGCTTGTTTGGTGGCGAGGCGGACACCATTGCGGTTTGGGCCGGGAGCGTGGTTGAGGTCGTTGACTTGGAGGATGGTAGAGGGATGCCCCGGCCTGAACTCCAGCTGCCTTATCCCCTTCTCCATCAGCTGCACCCTCCACCGGAGGAACCTCTCCCTCATCTCCTCCCCCCCCAGAGTCTTGTTGTACATCTCATCCCCCGCCAGTACCCCCAACACGTTGTAGCACACGGGGCGCCCCTCACGATCCTTCCCCTCCATGAATCCCGCAACCCTGAAATCCTCCTCCTCCTCCTCCTCCAATACGGCGTCAATTTTGTTGTCCTTACGCCACCGCAGGGTGTCTCGGAGCATGTCCAAGGCCTCCTTCACATCCAACTCTCTGGCCCTCAGGAATTTCAGTAGCACAACGTCCGTCCCCTTCTCCCCTTTGCTTGGCAACAATGACACTCCCCAAAGCCTTATTGGACAACACATCTCAGGATCTGATGATGATGATTCCTGCTGCTGATTCTGATCAGGAGGAGGATCTACTAATGCTGCTGCCGTTGATGTTTCCTTTTCCTCCTCCTTCAACAGCTTCTTCCCCTTGATGGCTTCCTCCAATCTACACCGCAGTTCCGCGAGAGCCTTCCTTTCCACCTCCCGGAGATCTAGATCATCATCATCGCCCCCGCCCCCGCCCCCCTCCGGCTCCACTACTACTTTTTCTGCACATCCCTCATCATCATCATCACCATCACCATCACCAGGTTTGGATTCTACATCTTTACCTGCTGCTTTTTTTATCTCCTTCTCAACCTGATCACCACCACCAGGTGCAGCTTGTGTTAATTTCGCGTCTTCCTCTGTCGTCATTGATCGATCAATGCTATTGCTATGCTACCTAGATAGCTTTAATTTGATGATCAGTTTTGGAATTCAAAAACTAATCAATTAAATCTTCAATATCTCTTTGATTATATATAATATGTGAATGTGAATGCCAGCCAATGTACGCGTGTACGTGGGAGGATGGAGATGAGCTAGGTAGAAGTAATTGATTGATTACTTAATTAGAGTACTGGCTCGATCCTACGTAGATTGATATATAAATAAATACTTACTGGCCTGCCTTTAACTGATCTTATTCAAACTTCAACTGATCTCTCCTTTTTTTTATCTGATCTGCTCTAATCTGATGATCCCTGCTTCATTCAATTCCTGGCTAACCGTGTTTGTAGATTCACACAAGTCTCTCAGACCGCATGATATATCCTAAGTCTCTGGTTTTCATTCACCATAATTCCGGAACAGACTTCTAAAATGGCGAATCCGAATTCGATTAATCCGAAGGAACCCGAAATAAACTATCATCATAATCCAATGCATTATAGAGTCATAAAAAAATAAACATTTTTGTTTTTTATATAATATCCAATTTTATTAGAGAAATGTCTAATTTTTAAAGATGTTGAAACAATATTCAATTTTTAATTTTATTGTGACAAATTGACAATGTCATTATTGTTGATTGCTACTACCTTGTGTGTTTCTACAACATTAATTCAATGGTCCATGCATGCACCTTGCTTGCACAGCACTATCCTTACACTCACTGCTTTGCATTGCTAACCTCCCTTTTCTAACTACACTCAGGCTCGGCCAGATAGTACCTTGGAGGAGGAAACAGATGGAAATTAAGTTAAAAAATCAATATTAATAGTTTGTCCATTTCTTTTGCACTCTTAATTATTTAATTAAACCTTCAGCATCACCACCAGTCCACAGGTCTTAATATAGTAAGTAACTAGCAAATCGAACTGTCACAACTCTAGAGGCATGCCGTGCGTGTCCAAAAAATAGCTTCAAATCTATCTTTCTTTCTCCCTTAAGTACTGAGCCTTTAAACCTCTCCACCAGAAGCCCATGTGAGACAAGATTTGCCAACAGACCTCAAACCACTTCTTCAAACATCCCATTCTTTCTCTGTTTCTTTAGGCCCATTCTTAAATCCAGCCTCAACACAACATCTTAGCAAGAACGCTTGGGAAACAGAAAAAAACAGTGTCTGACTCAGAAACTCCAAGACTTCTCTTTTCAGAAAGAAGGCTTACAAAACAGGGAGCAAATCCTCAAGAACACCCACACAACATCTTACGACGAATCTCGCACTACTGTGTTAGGGGAACGACTGGGAATTCAGCCTGATCCTACAGAGGTGAACTCAGCTATAGCTGGGA
>JBBYHH010247830.1:0-13032 GCA_038382905.1 Daphne laureola
CGAGAAAGGTACTCAATTCCTATCACAAATAGGTAAGATGATAATGGATCACCTTGTCGTACTCCCTTCCTGCCTTTAAAGAATCCTTGAAGAGAACCATTAATATTTAAGGTGTACCAAGGAGATGACACATACATCTGCACCCACTGAACAAACACCTCAAGGAACTGTAACTCTGCCAACAAGGATTTCAGAAAATCCCAAGAAATGGAATCATAGGCTTTGCGAATGTCCACCTTGATAGTAATCCTTGGTGAAAGCCCTTTCCTCCCATATCCTCTAATAACCTCCTGTGCGAGTGAAACACTATCTATCAACTGTCTTCCTTTGACAAATCCACCTTGTGCAGGATTTATAATAAGAGGGAGGACAACTTGGAGTCTATTTTCAATTGCCTTAGCCATGACTTTATAGATCACATTGCAACAAGATATAGGGCAAAAATCTGCTGCTTGGGAAGCCTGAGAAATCTTAGGTATCAGATGAATTAAAGTAGCCCCCATCGCTGTAGGCACCACATTCTTCTTCAAGCAATATTGAACTGCTTCCCAGAGATCTTCTCCCACTAACTCCCAATGATGTTGAAAAAATTTAGCTGTGAAGCCATCTGGTCCTGGGGCTTCTTTGGGTTCATTGAAAACAAAGCCTGCTTATTCTCATCCTTAGTGAAGGGGGCTGCCAACAGAACACAATGCTCCTCAGGGACCATAGGTCCAAACATAGTAACATTTGGAGAAGCCTCTTTCGAAAGTACAACTTCTAGAGCTAACAAATTCTGGAAAAAACCCAGGAATCTTCTCCTGAGAAAAAACCTTCTCACCATTTGTTTTAGTCAGACAAGAAATAACTCTTTTGGCCTGCCTTTCTCTAACCCGAGCATGGAAAAAAGATGTGTTGTCATCCCCCATCTGAGCCCAATCGTAGGCAGCTTTTTGTGCATAAAAATTTTCCTCCCACTTCTTTACTTCCAACACATCCTTCTTGGCCTGGTGCCAGCAAAGAATCAGCTCATTATCAAAAGGGGAGAGACTTAATTGACTCGATAGCTGCTGAAACCTCTCCTAAGCCTTTAGCACCCAACCCAAAGTTTTTTTAAACAACCTAATAGTGTCTAAAAAACTACAAAAGACAACCAAGGAAAGTCCATAAACTCAATAAAAAAAATATTAAAAATATGTGATTCCACAACATATAAAGCATAATATCACACCATATAAAGTCTTTAACTCTAAGTACTTAATCTCACACCATTACTACTTGTATAGATAAATGAATGTAAAACATAAATTTTGGTTTTGACCGAAATCGAACCAAACAAACTGCACAAACCGGATAAACTGAAAAAAAAAAATATAATTCAGTTTTTGGTTACAAACAAACGGACCACCAAACCCGAAACCGAACTTCAAATTTTGGTTTTGACCTAAAAATCGAACAAAAAACCGAATAATTTGAATCGAACGGACTGAATTAATTCAGTTTTGGTCAAATCGTGCACACCCCTACCTTGGAGCATGCACCACCCGCGGACATAGTGCACCCTTGGCCAACTCCAAGAAAACTTCAAGGGCTAAGAAGACCTATGACCCGGGCAAGAGCTAAGAGAGCTAACGACTATCTCAATGCCTTCAGGAAGGTAATGGCGGCCAAGAATACCCAAGTTGAAGAAGCACAAGTCTTGTACCTCAAGTTATAAATCATGATAATCAAGCTTGAAGATGGACACTTAAAGGCTCCAAATGTTGAAAGCAACCTATGCACCATACTTGGAGTGGAAGGCAGTATGGGTCCGGTCCAAAAGAGGCCACCCAATTGGTGACTTGTCGGCCAAGTCACCAAAAGCTTAGAAAAGCAGTACTTATTTTGAAGCCCCGACCTTGTGGAGTCCAAAAATGTCAAACTTGGTACTTGGAAGCCTTGGAAGTGGCCTAGAAGACCTCAAACATTGCAAGAAGAGCATCATGGACCACCATGACATCACAATGTCGGCTCCTCCTACAAAAGGAAATGGTTCTAGCGGCCGATCCAAGCTCTCCGACCACTCCCAAACAACTTCTACTTATGGTTAAGGCTTATCGCTACCACTACTACCTCTATTTCAACCCCTTTAGGCTCATCTTTAAGCTTAAGGTTTATATCTTATATTGTACTCCACATTGTAGGAGTGTGAAAAACTGAGAGATTAGAGAATAAAATCTGAATCACTTATTATTCACAATAAACTTTTGTTTCCTAATATAGATAGATTTACAACCACATGTATTGATTACAAAGTAAATGGAGAATTTGACCTTGGGTAGGTAGAAGACAACCAATATTATTGACTTAAGGTAACTAATAAATAATAATAATAATAATATATTATTATTATTATTATTATTATTATTATTATTTCCAACACTGTCCCTCAAGTTGGTGAATGGATATCTTATATTCCCAGCTTGGAGATAAACTTATGGAAATCTGGACCACCTAACCCTTTTGTGAGCACATCAACAACTTGCTCATGGGTAGGGATGTAGGGAGTGCATATCAGTTTTCTGTTTCTCTTTGATGAAATTTTTGTCCATTTTAATATGTTTGGTCTGATTATGCTGCACAGGATTCTAAGCAATTTGTATTGCTAACTTATTGTCACAATACAACCTTATGGGACCTTCTGGGTACATCTTTAAATCTTAAAGAAGGAATTTGAGCCATAATAATTCACACACTCCCTGCGCCAAAGCTCTGAACTCTGCTTCTGCACTGGACTGAGCCACAACATTTTGTTTCTTACTCCTCCAAGTAACCAGATTTCCTCCTAAAAACGTACAATACCCTGTTGTAGATCTCATATCCACCCGAGATCCTGCATAATCAGCGTCTTTGTAGGCTTCCATCAATAATTCCCCAGACCTTTTAAATAAAACACCTTTTCCTGGACAACTCTTTAAATGTTGCAGGATTTTGTCCACTGCCTTTTGGTGAGTTTCTCTCGGATCGTGCATGAATTGACTCACCATACTTACTGCATAAGCAATATCAGGTCGAGTATGAGCCAAATAAATTAATTTGCCCACTAGCCTTTGATATCTCCTCTTTTCAACACCTAGTTCATCACTACACAACCCAATTTTCTGGTTGGGATCAATGGGTGTTGACATAGGTTTACATGCCATTTTCCTAGTTTCTTTTAACAAATCTAGGATATAATTCTGTTGTGATATGAAAATTCCTTGTTTGGAATGGGTCACTTCAATCTCTAGGAAATATCGTAACTTTCCCAACTCCGAATTCACAAGCCAAACAGTTCTGCAATGTTGTCTTCTCCTCCTCATCATTCCCAGTCAAAATCATGTCATCAACATATACGAAAAGAGCAGTAACTCCCCCTGCTTTAGAATGTTTAAAAATAAAGTGTGATCTCATTGGCTCTGTGTGTAACCAAACTTCAACGTTACCTTGGCTAGCCGCCCAAACCAGGCCCTAGCGGATTGTTTTAGTCCATAGAGTGTTTTGTTTAATCTACAGACCTTGTCCAACCTGGTGGTATGGTCATGTAAGTTTCTTCCTCTAGTTTCCCATGTAGAAAAGCATTCTTCACATCATACTACTTCAACACCCAATTACAACGAGCTGCTAAAGACAAGAGAACCCTTATAGTATTCATCTTTGCCATGGGTGTAAAGGTTTCTTGGTAGTCTATCCCATATGCTTGGGTATAACATTTGGCTACTAGCCTTGCCTTATACCTCTCTGAAGAGCCATTGGGTCTGTATTTAGCTGAAAACACTCATTTGCAACCTACAGCCTTGTTTCCTTTCAGCAATTTAGTTATCTCCCAAGTTTTATTTAATTAAAAATGCCTCCATTTACATCCTCATTGCATCCATCCACTCCCTTTGAGATAATGTTTCAGCTAAATTAGTAGGAATAAGGATATATTGGAGATTGGCAAAGAAAGATTTATAGTTGGCTGAAAGTTTATGGTAGGAAACAGAGTTGGCTAGAGGGTATAAAGGTTGGTCTACACATTTCCTCTTGCCTTTTCTAAGAGTAATGGGTAGAGAAGAGTCATCAAAATGTTCAGAATCAGTACATACCTCAGATTCTTGTCCCAGTGTTGAATCTTAGGGTTGTATAGGATCATGATTTTGCTCTTTTCTCCTTGAATGCACCTGTAGAAATCTGTTAGTATTATACTGATTTTGAGTGAGAGGAGGTGAGACTGGTTCTTGTGGTCTCGGTAAAGGAACATCATCAGCTGGTTTAGGGGTTGGATCTCCTGAACTGCTGAAAGATAGTTATAGAATATTAAAGGGAAAGAAATCTAAGTCTCTTGCAACCATTTGGTTAGCAAGATCTTGCTCCCCTGTAGGGGCAAAGAAGGACATGTCCTCCTGGAATGTCACATCCATGGAGGTGAAAAATCTTTTGGAGCCTAGGTGAAAACATTTTACCCCTTCTGGGTAGGAGAGTACTCCAGAAATACACACTTAGTAGCTCTCGGGTCTAAATTTTCCTTGATTATAAATATGGACAAATGTAGGACATCTAAATATCCTAGGTGTTAGGTTGTTTGATGTCCTAATATGAGGGAAAATCTGTGCAAGGAATTGAATTGGGGTTTGATTGTTCAAAACTTTACTAGGAAGCCTATTAATGTTATAGGTTGCACTCAGTACAGCCTCTCCCCAAAAATGTTTTCAGACTTTATTTTGAAACAAAAGTGCTTTGGTTGTCTGGAGAAGATGCACATTCTTCCTTTCAGCCACCCTATTTTGTTGGGGTGTGTAAACCCAGGAGGACTCATGGATAATGCCCTTTCATTTTAAAATAGCTGGATAAAGTTTGGTTAAAGAAATCAGTTGCATTATCAGTCTTAAATCTTTTGATTCTTACTCCAAATTAAGTTTCAATCATGTTTTGAAAGTTAGGGAGAATGGTACTCACATATGTTTTGTGTTTTAGAAGGAAAATCCAGATGACCTGAGTGCAGTCATCAATAAAGGATAGAAACCATTTTGCACCTGTGATATTGGGAATTTTGGAAGGGCCTCAAATATCTGAATGGATTAAATCAAATGGGTTTTGAGACCTCTTATGAACCTTCGGATGAGAAACTTTTTTATGCTTTGCAATCTCACAAATGTCATAATGAAATGTTTCATTATTGTTTTTAAATAAAGCAGGAAATATGATTTTGAGAATGGAAAAGGCAGGATGTCCTAAACAATAATGTTGAAGCCAAATAGTATTTCTATTAGCTGTAAGAGAAGTTTTCTCACTTCCCTCACTCTTAAAATGCATAATAGTGGCAGATTGGGTGTCGGCAGCCTCAAGGCAGTAGAGACTGTTCTTCTCCCATGCAATCCCAATCTTCTTCCTCGAGATTAGGTCCTGAAATACACAGTGAGTAGGAGAAACATGGAATAAAAATTCATATCTCGGGTCAACTTATGTATGGAGATCAAGCTAGCAGATAATTTTGGTAAATGTAAAACATTTTTTAGGGATAAAGCATGGTTAATTTGGACATTCTCAATTCCGACTACTGTAAGAAAAGACCCATTAGCAACAGGTACTTTTTTTGTTGCATGGACGAGGTGAATAGGATGAAAAGTGTTGTGAAAATGGGGTCATGTGATCAATAGCACCAGAGTCTAGGATCTAGGGAAAAACTTTAGCTGAAACATGGTATCCTAAAGTAGGAGTAATACCTGAGAGAGGAAGGGAGGCAATGGAACCACCTTCAGACTTGAGAAACTCCAAAATTTCTTTAGTTTTCCTACCTCCTATTGGTTAAAGAACTCCTTCCAAGGTCTTGGGTCTGTTGCATGGCATTGTTAGCCTAAAATGCAGTCATTCCCCGATTATTCCACTTTTTGTTTGTTGGTCCTGATCTTCCTTGGTTCCATTCTTTGCTCAGGGGCTTGCCATTGAGCTTCCAGCAGTGCTCTCTTGTGTGTTTGGGCTTCTTACAGTAAGTACACCATAAACTCTCTTTGAAATATCTTTTCTGACCTCCGAGTCCTCCTCCCTTAGCTACCACCATGGCCGATCCCTCTAATTCTTTAGGGTCCAACATGATTTCCCTCATACTCTCTTCTGCCCTAACTAGGGAAATTACTTCATTGAGGCAATGGACTTCTTCTTTACCCAAATCTCGATCATAACTTGATCAAATTCAGGGTTTAATCCAACAAAAAAATCATATACCCTTTCTCTTTCAATAAAAGTTTTTAAGAGAACAACATATGCTAGGCATTTTGGTTCAAGCACCCTACAGTGGTCTAACTCATGCCATAAATTCTGGAGGAGATTAGCATACTCTGTCACACTCTTGTTGCCCTGTTTTGATGCTCCTGTTTTAACTTTGACCTCATAAACCCCTGCTGCATCCTTTTCCTTAGAATACGTCTATTGGACAACCTCCCAAATAGACTTTGATGTTGGGAGGAACATACACATATCACTAATTTCATGGCTTATGGAGCTCGAGAGCCAGGACATGATCATAGAGTCCTGCTCATCCCAAGCAGCAAACTTTGGCTGATCTGGTTGTGGCCTAACCTTCAAAAGATGGTTGATCTTACCCTTGCCTTTGAGATAGGTTCTAACCAACTGGGAACACTTCAGATAATTCTGTCCATTTTGTTTGTAGGATAACTGAAGGCTCTATAGATCTCCTCCATGAGATGTCAGGGTCGGACTTCTGGGCACTATCTTCAACTTCAGACATTGCTGGAAATGGCCAGAAAGCTTAGTGATGGAGGCTAGAGTTTGAAGAAAGACTCAGAGAAATTACTGGCGATGAAGGCCAGGAAATAAATTTTGCAATGAAGGATGAGAAAGAATTTTGGCTTTAGATCTAACCTAAAGCTCTGATACCATGAGAGAAACTAAGAGATTGAGAGAATAAATCTGAATCACTTTATTTCACAACAGGCTTCTACCTCTTAATATATACAGATTTATAACCACCTATATTGATTACAAAGTACATGAGAAGGTAGATAGTAAACGGGGGATTTGACCTTAGGTAGGTAGAAGATAGCCAATATTGTTAACTTGAGCTAACTAATAAATACTGATAATAATATACTATTTCCAACAAGTAACAATAAGAGAGAGGGATTCGGGGACTTACAGGAGTGGCGAGCACTCCCGTGGGGAAAATACAACTTCTTAACAGAGACTCAAGTTTGGGTCCTTTGGCGAGAAAGGATTCCAAAGGAGTACTTTAGTAAGAAAGGGGACCTTCCTCACTAAGGCATTTGTCTTCTCAACGGCAACTTCCGCCCCTAATAAAGTTCTTGTCTAGTCGTTACTCTTCGAGTCTTCGTGCTTCAGTGCTCCTGGTATAGTAGTTATATCCACAAGAGTCCCTCCGCATATCCTCCCAGTAATTGAGTTTACATCCCAATCATCCCACATGAAAATAGAGAAAGCATCCTAGTTATATGGCATAGGCCAAAGACATTCATACACCATTCATTACCTATAACTTCACAAAAATTCTTTCATGTTACCTAACTACCAATCTCACTTCTTCCAACTTTTCCAAAATTTCTCCTACAAAGCCTTCTTAGCATCAACTAAGTACCTAAACTGTGGTTATCTAACCATTCATCAAGAGTTCTCAACTCAAGCTCCTTCACTACTCTTGTATATCATTCGGTCTCCATGGTTCCTTCAGGCAACTATTGTTATTTATCTATAAAATCCTGCATATCTCCTCATTAACAAAACCAACAGTAATGACTAGCATTATTTGAATGATTCCATCACAAAGTCTCCCTAAAATCCAACAAACAGAATCGGGCCTTCGGTTCATCCAAGAAGATTTCTTTAAAATGTTGATTTAACAGTAAATAACTTCACCAAGAGTAGGATTTCAAGAGTGAAGCCATTTAGCATCACGAAGCACAACAAAACTAACCATGACAGTTTTGGCATTTAGGAAATTATGAGCCAAAATCTCCTTAATCTTCATATTACTCCTAATTCACTAAACTAACAGTATTTTGACCTTACTAACAGCAGAAATTAGAGATAAGATCAACAACATCATAAGAACTCCTCAAGAGTATAACATGGCCGATTCGGCCTTTGATGCTAAATCATGAAAATTCCCAACATCTTCATGCATTGTTTAATTTAGCATGGAGTCACTCATAGGAAGGTGGAAAGAGCATTAAATTTGTCAGATTACCTCTTTTCCATCAAAGGGCCGAATTTGACAGCTAGGGTTTACATTCTTTCTTCAATCCCTGCAATTACTGATAAAGAACTTCATCTTCTCCTGAAATAGATCCCGAAATCCTCCATGAAAATGAATCATTTGCTCGATTGATGAAGAACACGGGGAGAAGAAGAGATGAGAGGAGTGATTTTGCTCCTGCTACTGCCTTCCGTCATGAAAGAGAAGAAAACGAATCTGATCATGATTTTCCTCTCTATTATTCATATATACTCCCTCCCTCCCAAAATTATTGAAACTTTCATTTGACTTCAATTTATCTATATTATTCTATTATAGAAAAATTATAAATAAAATACATTTGTAAAATAGACACATCAAATTTTCGTTTATATACAAAAGTCTTAAATCTATATCTTAAAATGATTGAAAAATAAAATTATAGATTAAATGCTGAAAAATAAAAATTTCAATATTTTTTTGACGGAATGAGTATTAATTAAATAAAATGCTAGAATCCCTCAACTTTGCCTAAGTTGTCAAAAGAACCCCACTTGCATTTTATTTTTATCTTGCTCCTCTTATTTTCGGTTCTATTAGTTTTAAGCATGAACTATTCTTCACAGTTTTAATTATTGACATATAAGTCACTAACTTCTCTTCATAGCTTCCAAGTAACTCAAATTTTGAAGTTTATTCTAATTTTTCACAGTATTTTATTCATTTACAGTGTTATGACATGTCCGGGAGGATAGGTCATAACAATTTTGGCCGTTGCTTTTGTCGATTCTGGTATTTCCCATCAGAATTTTCAATTTCCGAACTTGGCGATTCATTTCGATCGCTCCAACTACTCTCTATCGCGCAATACTGTTCATTCTGCGTTGGAGGCTTATAGATTGGACTCATTCCTCACCGACATCAGTTTTCCAGCACCTACTGTTGTCATTCCGGTTGTTCCCGACACTGCCATTCCAGAGCATGTCATCCCAAATCCAGATCATGCATCCTGGATTAAGAAAGACCGCATTATTTTATTATGGGTTCGATCCACCTTAACCACTCCTTTACTTGGCATGGTCTCTCGTGCCTCCATAAGTGTTGAGGCTTGGGGCATCCTTGCGCGTACGTTTCATGCACAGACCGTTGCTCACCAAATGCATCTTCGGCAACAACTACAAACCATGACAAAGGGGTCATTATCTATCCTTGATTATTTTGAGAAAAAGAGAGCCCTTATAGACTCCTTGTCAGATTGTATGTGTGAAATTTCGGATGTTCATTCTGTCTCTTATTTGCTCTACGGACTTGGTTCTCAGTATGGGGCGTTTCGGTCAGCTCTATCTATGCGTATTGAGCCTTTTTCATCCAATGAATTGCTTGGTCTTTTATTATAGGAAGAGCAGCGCTTAGAAGAAGATAATCAATTGCTATCTTTTTCGTCTGCCAATGCCGCTTCTCGGTCAGTTGGCCGCAAATCTCAAAATTTTGGTGGTCGTGTGGACTGGGATCGGTCCTCTAATGATGAATCCTCTACTGAACGACCAAGGCCTCAATGTCAGATTTGTAAGCGACCCGGTCACGAGGCACTGAACTACTATCAATGTCTTAATCTCATAGAATTTCCGGTCACCAATCACAACGCCGCAACCAAGATGCCTACTACTAGAAAGTTGATGTTTGTTGCATCTGCCAACAGCCCATCTGACATTGCTGATCCATGGTTCGTTGACTCCGGGGCCAGTCATCACATGACAGCTGATCTTGGAAATCTCACTTTGCAATCCAACTATGAAGGCAATGATCGACTCATGGTCGGGGATGGTAAGTTCATTCCCATTACTCATTTAAGGCATTCTGTTCTTTCTGCTGAATCTACTGCTAAACCTTTATCCTTAAATAATATATCCTGTATGTTCCAAAAATAGCTAAAACCTTGTTGAGTGTTTCAAAATTATCCCGTGATAATAATGTTTATCTTGAGTTTCACTCGGATTGTTGCTTTGTTAAGAACCTGCAGGGAAAAATCCTCCTTAAAGGAACCATTGAGAATGGCCTCTACTGTCTTCCGCGTCTTCTTGCATCTTCATCCTCTGGTCATCCTCCAACTGCTTGTCTTAGTGAATGTACCTCTCTCCAGTGTTGGCATCATCGGCTAGCTCACCCTCATGAGTTCATCCTTCGTCGTCTAGTGTCGAGTCGGCAACTGTCTGTTTCTTATAATAAACTGGCATTTGTTTATGGTTCTTGTCAACTTGGTAAAAGCCATAGACTACCTTTTCCACGCCGTCTTGAGTCATCTGCCAAACCATTTGATTTAGTTCATTCTGATGTGTGGGGTCCTTCATCCGAGTTCTCCGCTACTGGTTGTCGTTATTATATCAGTTTCATTGATTATTGCACCAAATTCACTTGGATCTATTTCATTTCTAATACTCCTTATGTCCCACAAAGATTGCAACATTTCTTTGTTGTTTTCATAGTATTTAATCTATGATTTATTTTTATGAAGTCATAGACATGTAAAGTTAAATGATTCATATGCTTCTCATAATTTGCAATATAATATTTCTAGATATATTTTTTATTTATTTATTTTTCACTGTTTATCTTAGTTAAATTTTGAGTCAAACACTGTAACTTGAAACAATAAAAGAAATGTTGCAGTCTTTGTGGGATGGAAGGAGTATATTTTACCCCTAAATATATGTTTTCATTGAGATAAATTGCTATATTCTTATTATTTTGTGCAAGAATTTTGTAGGATTCCACTTCGGGAGATGTTTGAGCAAAATTGAAGAATCAAGACTAAATCGACAAGAAATGAGATGTTGGAGGCAAAAGTGAATGAAGTATGAGAGCTAGGGATCCAAATGGCACAAGGACAAGAGTTGTGGATAAACTGAAAAGAAGAATAAAGTTGTATGATTATAAAGTATTTGAACCAAATTGAAACCATTCATTTTGACGTCATATGATGGCTTGGAAGTCTAGTTCAATTCGGACTAATGCTCTTTATACCAGAGGCTTTAAAAAGCCAACTCCAAGGTTGTGTTCTTTGTAAAAAAAAATATAGCAAAAAATTGACAATTTTTTACAATTGAGATGAGGGAGTGAGAGTAATTTAAAAGAAAAAATTTAAAAAATTATTAATTTTTTTTTAAAAAAAGGATAAAGAACACACCCCAAGTCTGGAAAGAGCAGTAATTGATCTCGCATAACGGAGCGAGATGGAGAGGAGCCACCACCGGCATCCGAGTTTCTTTGTTCTTTATTTTTAATTATGTTTAGTAGCTAATTATTAATTTATCTTTTAGGATTTATTGTGAAACTTAACCCTAGAGTTTGATATTTAGTTCTACAAATTATTATTCCTTGATTCTTGTTTAATTACTCAGATAGTTCATGCATTATTCTTTTGGCCATGGAATATTTATGATATGCTTTTGCTCAATAGAGAGAAGTATTACTAGATCATAAGGTAATTATACTAGACTTTGTCATAGAGCAATGACTTGTCACGAGTTTAGGAAGGAGATAGATCACTTGAACAATTAGAGTGGAGTGATGACTATGCTTTAATCACCTAGGTAGACACTCGATAGAGGACACTTAGAATTGATACATATTCTTACAGGCTGAGAGTAATAATTGTAGGTAATTCTAGATTATCAAACCTGAAATTTAAGTGGATCAATAATCCTAGAGGTTGAGTTAATATTTAATTGTTAATTACTTGAAATCCTAATTTGTTAATTAATTCTCACAAAATCAATCAATCATTCTCTTTTATTTTATTAATTCACACATAAATTATTAGAATCACAAGTCCCTGTGAATTTGACCCAGTACTCACCAATTTTACTACTTGTCTGACCACGTTACACTTGCGGTGTTGCGACCAAGTTTTTGAGATATCATTAAGAACAAATGAGCTTAAAGAATTTAATGAATTATGCAATTATTTCCCATATAGCATCAGGGACGTGGCCACGTAACACAAGTGGAAATAACTTTTGTATAAAGACATGACAATCATGTGTTTTCATGTTGTAAAATGTATTATTGATCTCATTAAGACAATGATCAATGTTAGACGCGTACTCATTAAGAAGCTTAACGTTATTCTTCAACCAATAGCAAACAACTGAAATCTGATCTCCATTCATAGTATATGCCCCCTCACATTGATACGGTTTATTGTTCGGCCCGATCATCAAATGCATTTCATGACGGATACCTATAGTGTGATGATCGCATTTTGACACAACGTTGTCCTTTATTTTCCCTTTCGTGTTCATCACAGTGTGGAAAACATTATCGAAATAGTTTTTCTCAATATGTTTCACATCAAGACAGTGTCTGACTTTCAAATTTACCTAGTACAACAATTCCCATAATATTAATTTCTTTATCCAGTTGTGTTGTTCACCAAACTCATCAACCCTCATTTTGTCCCACAGTGTCCCGAATGGGGAAAATACAATGTAATTGACATCGCTTAAGACCTGGTGGCTTGTCTTGTACTGACATGACATAGAGGCTTGCGATTTGTATTACCGATACCCCAAGATTTTCTATCTTTACAGAGAACATGTCAACTCGGTAAAAATCTTATATTACAACCCCACCAACAAGTTTTTTTGCGGCCTTTAACTTAAAACTTTTGACATCACCCATACAGTATGTCTCACCACCCCCACCGTACACGGTCCGACGGAAGCGGACGTGGGACCGGGAGGGCGGTGGTGACGTTCGCTTTTCCTTATACGCAGCCAGCTCGAGGGGTTCTTGTCGTAACTCGACCCTCGACTCTTGCACTTAACTAGGATCGCTATCCATAACAT
>JBBYHH010247939.1:0-13032 GCA_038382905.1 Daphne laureola
ATTTCATTTATCAGACTTCCAAATACAACATTTTACATTGTTCTGATAAATTTACAAACCGACCACCGGATAATTACGACGGAAAATAACATTATTTCGGGGTGGGTGTAACATAAAGTGTGGTAAATTTGAACCAATACCCAAACGTTAAGGGTATTTTGGTACCTTTTCCCTAGGTTAGGTTTAGGATGTTAGGTGGACTAGGCTAGATGGGTATGAGTAGTTGGGATTGGATAGAGTCGTTTCAGGTTGATGTTTAGTAATTCATTTTTACTGGACTCTAACTCGGATTTTTATCAAATTTTGAGTTTCGGTCGGGCCAGGTTAGGATGATATAGGCACATTCAATACTTAAAACCAACCCTACGTGATGATTTAGGTTTGGGCTCGAGGAAACTTTTTACCCATAATCTCATGTTATTATCCAATATCATGTTGGTTACATCGAGTGGATTGATGAATGACGAACAAATTCTAGCATCCCATGTCGTTTATTTGGATATGCATACTTACTCTTTTAAGTGCCCAACATTTATCCCATCAATGTAAGAGGATAAACTTTCTCTTTGACATACCTAGTCTTTTATATGCTCGCGAGTTGACAATTGCACGGTCACAAAACTTCGTGGTCACGAAATCTGTAGTTGCGACCTCAAAATTTTGTTTATGCTGCTTCTAGCCTTCAAATTTTCCCTTCTTTTCAGATTGATCCTCCACTTCCATTCCTCGCCTATTTGTGCAATTTCCATCTCTAAAATGTCATTTTAGCTTCCCAAATCTAACTTGCAAAGCCTTGTGCACACATTATGGATCTAACACTTTTATATCAATCAAATATACATTTCTGACCAAATGTATGAATTCTATCACAATTATTTCCCAAGGTCAATTAATAACAATACGATTAAAGAGACAAAGTGCTTGATAATGCATGGTTCAAGGATTGAGTAACACTAAGTTATAATTGAGTTTTTAAAACGCGTGAGTCATTATAGTTTAGTTGAATAAAAGGTAATAAGCCAAAAGAAAACGATCTAACAAAACAAAATATGTCCATTTCAAACTTGGAGTAATTCGATCCGACTAATCAAAACAACCACTTGAACTCGTAGGGTGTGTTTAGGATTAGTTTTGAGTACGAGAATTTGATTAGAATGATAATTGATAGATTTGTGGTAAAAGAATGTTTTCATGTAAATGGTGTCACTAGACACAACCCTAGCAAAATGAACCCATTACTATGTTAGTGAAATCTTCAGCTACTGGTCGCAACACCGCAAGTGTACAGTTGTCAGACAAAGTAGTAAACCGGTGAGTACCGGATCGAATCCACAGAGACTTATGTTTCTAGAAAATTGTGAAGAATTACTAAGCAAAAGGAAAAGAATTGATTGATGAATGTGAGAATTAATTAACAAATTAGGATTGCAAGTAATTAACAATTAAGTATTAAAATCACCTTCTAGGATTATTGATCCATTTAAACTTCAGGTTTGATGATTTAGAATTACCTACAATTATTATCTCATCTTGTAAGTCGATGTATCAATTCTAGATGTCCTCTGTCGACGTTTTACCTAGGTGATTAAAACACAGTTATCGCTTCACTCTAATTGTTCAACTGATTTATCTTCTTCCTAAACCTGTTGCGCAACCGTCGCTTCACAACCAAATCTAACATAATTACTCTGTGGTCTAGTAATACTTTTCTCTATAGAGTAAAAGCATACCACAAATATTCCATGATCAAAAAAATAATTCATGAACTATCTGAATAATTAAATAAGATTCATAAAATAATAATATGTAGAACTAAATAATTAAAACTCTAATTTTAAAGTTCACAATAAATCTTAAAAATAAAATTAATATGGTTAATAAACATAATTAAAAACAAAGATAATAGATGAAGAACTAACGCTGATTTTGGCGAATGTTGCCCTGTGCGAGACCTTCTGTCCGTGCCCGTTTCTCTCCTTGAATGCGTACTATATGTACCGCCTCCTTTTTGTCAGGATGAAATCTAGTCAAATATGGATTAGGTATTCCACATGTGGATCCAATTTGTTATTTTGCCCTTCAGCTTCATTTAGTTGTTCATGTTTTACTCAAAACTCATTCTTTGTGTCATTTGGATCCTTACCTTCTATTTTCCACTTCAAACTACCTCCAACTCTTTATTCTTTCGTCAATTTAGCCATATATTCTCTATTTTTCCTCCAACACCTCTTAAAGTAGAATCTTACAACATCCTTGTGCAAATTAATAAAAATATATCAATTAATTGAGTTTTTATGAAAAATTAAGGATAAAATATATACTATAATATGCACTCATCAACTACTCTTTTAATCATTTGTGACGTTAATTGGTTGTTAAAGATGTTAGGGATAAGGCTCACATGCATCACAAAGACATCTGTTCATCTACCTCATTGCGGTTTGAGCTCGTTTGTATTGTGACGATGATCAAGCGACTACGATGGGTGACATGGGTGGCCTGTTGCAGAGAGAGAAAAGGAGTATAAATAAAATGTTAATTTGAAGTGGGGGGTAAAATATTCGTGACAATAGGTAAAAATTTTAACGGTTAACTACCAATACCAAGAGTCAAGGGGGTGATTGAATATTTTACTAAAGTTAATGGAACCAACTGAAATGTTTTGCAAATATAGGGGTAAATTGAAGATGTCCCTAAATCTCAAGAGTTTTTGTTACTTTACCCAAAGAAAAGCACAAAGAAAATTCCGCCTTAAACCTTGGGACTTCGGCACCCAAAACCCTCAAAAATTTTGCAACGGTGGAGCCGCAGCAGCGATGGTGAAGGCGTACCTGAGGTACGAGCAGGCGGCAGCGTTCGGCGTCATCGTCTCCGTCGACTCTAACATCACCTACGATAGCTCCGGGAAGCACCTGCTCGCGCCGGCACTCGAGAAGCTCTGCGTTTGGCACGTCCGCCAAGGAGTCTGCATCAGAACGCTTACCCCTAATACCTCTTCTCGCGGTCCATCTCTCGCCGTCACCACCGTCGCCTCCTCCAGCTCCTCCTTGGTAATTATGCCGTACTCTTCTTTCCCTCTGCTTTGGCGTATTCGTTCGTGAAGCTGTTACTTTGAGCTGAATGTGTTTCTTTAACTGGAATATTTACTAGAAATGGTGTTCGTATCAGCTAATTTTTTATATCCAAAGATAATGCTGGCTTAGAACATTATAGACCCTCACGCAGCAGCCAGTTTCTGTTCACAAGCCTTTTTCAAGGGAAAGATATCAATTCATTTATATTTAAATTTCCCGGTTGATTAAACTTGATGTGAAAAGGAGAGAACAGAGAACTTTTGTTCTTAGATAGGTATCATATCTTACCTGTACTTACCTGAAATTTTCATTGGTTGGGACGGGGAACTAATTTGATGGATATATTTAGCGCATGTGCTAGTAAAAGGTTTGTTCCTATTTTCGACTTTCGCTCATGCTTCAGTTACTTTATGTTATGCATACTAACTGTCTGCCGGCTTCAATTGTTACCATGAATGATTCATATACTCAATGTTTCTAGATCTACATGATATTTAAAAGAAACAATATTGGGCTGCAGGTGGCAAATGGGTATGCAGATGGAAGTATAAGAATCTGGGATTGTGAGCAAGGAATCTGCGAGACAACACTGAATGGACATAAAGGTGCGGTTACTGCTCTACGGTATGACAAGGCTGGCTCTATGCTTGCATCTGGAAGCAAAGATACTGATGTCATTTTGTGGGATGTTGTTGGTCAGACTGGCCTTTTCCGATTACGCGGACATCGTGACCAGGTTAAAAAACTATTCACAGTATTTTTTTTTTTTTGGTTTAAATGGGGGGTTGCTGAGATTGAGCTCCTAATTTATTTACGTCTATGTTGTAGGTGACGGACGTAGTTTTTCTTAATTATGGTAAAAAGCTTGTCAGTTCCTCTAAGGATAAGTTCTTAAGAGTTTGGGATCTTGAAACTCAACACTGTGTGCAATTAGTTAGCGGCCACCATAGTGAAATTTGGTCAATAGACATCGACCCAAAAGAAAGATATCTTGTCGCGGGATCTGCTGACCCTGAGCTCCGGTTTTACAGTATTAAGCATGATATATTAGATGGACTGCCTGAAACAGATACAAAGAAAATTGAAGTTTTAAGTGGTGGAGATTCGTCAACTGAAAGAAAACGGGACATATTGACAATCTTTGGTGAGATTCTACGGAAAAGCAAAGATAGAATCGCAACTGTTCGGTTCAACAAGTTGGGGAGTTTGCTTGCTTCTCAAGTAGCAGGGAAGACTGTTGAAATATTTCATGTGCTAGATGATGCAGAAGCAAAACGCAAGGCCAAGCGCAGATTTCGCAGGAAGAAAGAAAAGAATTCTGAGAAAGTTGAAGCGTCAGAAGATACAGAGAATAGAAGTGAAGAGTTCGATAATAGCCCTGTTGCTACCGTCCTCGATGTGTTTAAACTTCTACAGATTGTTCGAGCTGGCAAAAAAATCTGTTCTATTTCTTTCAGTCCAGTATCTCCAAAGAACTCATTGGCTACATTGGCTTTGTCTTTAAACAATAATTTGTTGGAGTTCTATGACATTGGAAGCAGTGAAAGTAAAAAGGTAATTGGTATTGAATTCGAGGGAAACCGTTCCGATGTTAGAAGTGTAACTCTGAGTTCAGATAACAGCCTTTTAATGTCAACGAGTCACAATGCTGTAAAAGTTTGGAATCCAAGTACTGGTTCTTGCCTCAGGACAATTGATTCCGGGTATGGATTATGTGGTCTAATACTCCCAAATAATAGGCATGCGCTTGTTGGAACTAAAGAAGGAAAGCTTGAAGTTATTGATATAGGTAGTGGTACACAAATGAAGGCACTTGAAGCTCACGGTGGTTCTTTAGCGACAATTTCTGCCATCCCAAACCAGAATGCCTTCGTTACCGGAAGTGCGGATCATGATGTCAAGTTTTGGGAGTACGAAATCAAGCAAAAAGCTGCCCAAGTTTGTTTTCCTTACACATTGCTTCATTACAATTTTGTTTAAATTCTTTTTCTGCATTCTCTTTTCTTTGCAAGGTGGGTATACTTAAAACCTGAAGCTTAAATGTCCAAGGATGTTGTACCGCAAAGACATTATATCTTGATTGATCTCTTGCAAAAATGTTACTTCATCTAAAAGAGGATGTCACTTTTGGGTGTTGTATGTTGGAACCAATAATAGATTGTTTTCATGTTTTTATTTGCTTGACCTGATGAACGATAGTTGATTGATATTGACATGTATAAATTCTGGATACGTTGAGTTTTTATTACAACCTCTCCATCTTGCCTATTTGATATCCAGGATTCCAAGCATCTCACTGTGACAAATGTGAGGACTATGAAGATGAATGGTGATGTCCTAGTTGTTGCTGTAAGTCCAGATGCCAAATATGTTGCCGTTGCTTTGCTGGATTACACTGTGAAGGTATGATGGGCATGCACTTATTTTTCTAGGTGTTGTGGGTTTCTGATTTGTTTTTCCCTTTTTCATGTTCATAACACTTGACTATGATATGCTTGATATCCTTCAACTGCGCTATTGTTAAATTAAGAAACGGATACTCAAAGAAGTGTTTAACATCTATCTCACCTCTTTACTAGGTCTTTAAGACAATAATTTTTCTTATTGTCATAAAAACTTAAATTGCTGTGTGTATTTATATACACGAGGTCATCCCAGAAATGTCGAAACTTGGATTCTAAAGCAGGTAGCGCTATAACATTTGATCGCTTGCTCCTTAAGGTCGACCTTTTGAAATTATTCAATTGAAATATCAAAACCAGAAACCCTCTAATTGTTAGAAGGCCATCTTCTTACCTTTGTGCTATTGGTCTCCTTTGCATCAACTTTTAACATTTTGTGATTGCTTGTTTTTGTTTTATGTTTGATTAACTATCTCTACTCCTCACCGTCGGATGATATATTCCATGCGAGTGGAAAAGTCTATGATGAATTGATGATGATGGTTTGGATTTTCATCTCAATTATCCTTCCTAAGAAGGTTGCGACAAGTTGGGCATCTGACGTAAAACTTCGCCACCATGTTTTTTTGCATGAATTTTTATAGTTAGCTAACTTAAGAGAATTAATTGGCATTACAGACTACATGCCACTGGCCCAACATAGTTGGGATTAAGCCATTAAGGTGCGTTGGGGTTGATGATGATGTTTGATTATCTTTCTGTTATTTTCTTCATGTGCATGTACTTGAATATGCATTTACATGTTAAAATGCTTTTATCATGCATAGGCCGAACCTCTTACTGACATATCTCTTTATTCTGTCTGCAGGTTTTCTTTATGGATTCGCTTAAATTTTTTCTCTCTTTATATGGTCATAAGCTGCCTGTTCTATGCATGGATATTTCATCAGATGGAGAACTAATTGTGACCGGATCTGCTGATAAGAATCTGAAGATTTGGGGTTTGGATTTTGGGGATTGCCATAAATCTATGTTTGCTCACACTGATAGGTGCTTTACAATAATACTAGTAATTGTTTTCAATCAGATTTTATATTTTGTGCACACATTCTGATGGAGTTTGCTTTGAAGTGTTATGGCAGTGCAGTTTGTCTGTAATACCCATTACATGTTTAGTGTTGGAAAAGACCGCATCATAAAGTACTGGGACGCTGACAAGTTTGAGTTGCTTCTATCTCTTGAGGGACACCACGCAGATGTTTGGTGTCTTGCAATTAGCAGTCGAGGAGATTTTATTGTCACGGGATCCCATGACCGCTCTATACGCCGTTGGGATCGTACAGATGAGCCTTTTTTCCTTGAGGTTCTCTCTAATTGCTTACCACTTAAGTTCCACATTTATGTGTCTAATGATGCGTAAGATACTTTTTTTTGGCCCCCATAGCTGTTTTACCTACTTCTCATGTGCTGTTGCTATTTGAATATGCAGGAAGAAAAGGAAAAACACTTGGAGGAAATGTTTGAGGCTGATCTTGAAAACACATTTGAAACCAGGCATGAACCTAGGGAAGAACTTCCAGAAGAGGGAGCTGTCGCTACAGCAGGTAAGAAAACTCTAGAGACTTTAACAGCTACGGATCTGATTATTGATGCATTAGATTTGGCCGAAGCAGAATCAAAACGGATCACTGAATATGAGGTATGATTCACTTTGAGCTTCCCCCAGTATGATGTTATTATGATCGTTAATGGTTTCTGCCTATGTATGCACTCTCCTGTTTCATTCCCCTTTCTTTCCGTTTTCTTTTTAGCTCATAGTGAGCAATAGTTCTTGTTGTGCATTGTCATTCCTTGAATGTAGTACTTCTGGCATTGGTGCAGACTGGTATCAGATTAATGCCCTGTGTGGGTTTGGAAGACAGATCTATTTATTGGATCATTTTAAATTTCAGTTTCCTGCGCCATCTCAGTTTAAATATCAGTTCTGTAAATGCTCTCCAATATGAACCATAGTAGACTTTGTGCACACAAGAGTCTGATAAATAAACGTGATTTGTCTATTGGATCAGCTAGATATTTTTGGTAGTTGATTTTGTTATATCAGAAGTGGTTTAGAAAGGTGTTTCTTGTCTATATAATTTGGTGAGAGGTCTCTCCACCAATCACAAATTGGTTAGGTTGGATGCGTTTAACCAATATTCACATCTAGTTAGGCTAAATGGATGCTACCTAGATCAGTCCGCAGAGGGTGAAATCCTGGAGAAGGGCTGGGGGTGTGTCATGGTTTCAGGCATTTGGCTATTCTATGCAGATTTTATCTTTGGCTACTGACTTGTTAACTTGTGAATTTCAGGAAGAGAAAGCGAGAGGAAATGCCTCCAAGTTTCAACCAAATATTGCTTTACTTGGTCTCTCTCCATCTGATTATGTTCTCCGTGCTATCTCCAATGTTAACACTAATGATCTAGAGCAGACATTGCTGGTAATTAAAATTGCTGCCAGCTTTAGCATTATGCTGTGTACAGAATGAGAGATTTTGCACTGGAAAATTAACTTACCTTCTAGTAGTTGGTCTCTATTCTTCTACATGTTTTCCTGGAAGTTGCTGTATGGTTCTTGATAAAGGACACAAACAAATTAGGCCCTTTTTGTACAGTACTGGAAATTGAATTAGTTTTCCGGAACATCTAAAAATCCGAGGTGTTGCTTTTAATCAATCTTCCCTCACAAGTTGCAAACTAGCTTGCATCCGGAAAGCATTCAGTGTGTTTGTTTCATGAAAGTTCGATGCAAAATGCCCATCGACAGTATGAACTTAGTACTATTAATTAAGTTGTGACAGAATGGATGATGAAAGGAGGGATTAGCTACCATTTCTATAGAATAGAGAAATCATCTTTTCAATGCTTTGGTTTGTTGGAAGTTGCTGGATATTACTTGTTCAGATTATCTACTTCATTCTGATATTTGGTTCTTACTGAGAATTATCAATTCTGCCAATGCAGGCAATGCCATTCTCCGATGCTCTAAAGTTGCTTTCGTATTTGAAGGACTGGATTCTGAATCCCGATAAGGTTGATCTCTCTGCTAGTTGATACAATCAGTCTGATCATTTTTCTGAATATGCAGTGCATAGGTTTTCTTGACATCGCCAAACTTATCTGCAGGTTGAGCTAGTTTGCAAGATTACCGTAGTTGTGATGCAGATACATCATAGTCAGTTGGTAGCTACCCCGTCTGCCAGACCATTGTTGACATCTCTCAAAGAGATTCTTTATGGCCGAGTCAAGGTAACAGCCTTGTGTAGCATAGTTTCTATCTCGAACGTTTGGGGCATTAAGGATCTGTTAACACGATACTCTTATTTCTTGCGCAGGGATTTAAGGATACTATTGGTTTCAATATTGCAGCAATGGATCATTTGAAGGTGAGTTCTCTTTGAATCTTGTTACATGTTTTAGTGCTTGAAAGTACAACCAAGAACTCAACATAGTAATATTAATTTTCTCTGGGGTTCTGTTCTGTTTGTAATTTCAGCAACTGATGGAATTAAGGTCAGATGCTCTATTCCGTGATGCAAAGTCGAAGTTGCTTGAGATCCGTTCTCAGCTTGCAAATCGGTCAGAAACAAGGATAGACACGAAATCGGAGAAGCGAAAAAAAAAGAGGCAAAAGAAATCCGAGAGCGGACATGTTTGGGCTTGACTTGGAGATAAGAAATGTAACTTTAAGACCATGCTTGCAGAAAGGAAATGTGATCGGGTGGGGAAACCGAGGACGACTTTATCCATGACAGGCTCAGGTGCTTTGGAACAAGCTCAACAATTCCGGAAGCTGTCTAGCTATATCGCAGGCCTCTGGAGCGATGCAATCTCCACAAGCTTATGTAGCTGTAACATATGGTATGCTGCTAGCTATTGAATCAAATTGAAATATTGAGGTATCTTCTCGTATAGCTTTGGCTTATACTGGATAATGTAACACAGAAATTTTGTGCAATTAATTTGAGATCACATTTTTGCCTAGCACAGCAATATTAGAGGTACTGAAGTAGTAGTTGGTTAAAGTCTAATTGCTTCCCCTGAAGTTCTTCTTGCTCTCATAAGTTTGTCCGAATTGCCAGTTTTTGGGGAAGACCTTCACGGCGACGGAGCTTTTGCCATCTCCAGTCTGTACCCTGAAGGACAGCTCTTCTCCAACTAACTTGCAATCAGATTGCCATTTCTGTCCCCAGTTGCGCTTCAACTGTGTCCATGGAAGCTTTTCGTGTTGGACGAAAACACATTGGATGTCACCTGCACCACCTACGTTTGTTATGGACACCAGGTTGAAATAGGGGTTGCCTGTAATGGTGAACCTCATGCCGCCTTGTCTCTTGCAAGGTACTCTGCAACGCAAGTCACACCCATCATTGTTAGTTCATCTCTTCTACTCAGTCCATCCAGTTAATTGGTTACATCTAACATATGTAGATTAAGAAGTTAGTTGGAAATGGGATGATTATTAATTAACCTGCGGTATTCGACGGGGACAACCCCGCCCTCGTATTGTGCAATTTGGGTGAAGGCAGGCTTGGCGATGTCGAAATGCTCCTTTGGAGGATTGCACCAGCCACCGGAGGAGTCACCGGGACACTGATCAGTTGCAGTGACAACAAGAGGTGCGTGGCTGGCCTTGCACCATTTAGGGTCAGCGGCGCAGTCACATTTGATCTCGAAGCATGCACCGCACTTCTGCCCGCCGTTCCAAAGAGCTACGCTCAACGCCGCTGTGTTTTGGCCATACCCCAACTTCACCACGTCCTCGTATCCACATGCCCCGCCTGCATATTAGTTTTCAAACGCTTGAACCAAACCAAACAAGAGGGTTCGTTTGAGAAGAACCGTTTCAAATAAATGTCAAAGGTTGGGAAACTTTTATCTCCATCCGTCTTAAACATATAGTCACGTTTAGTTTTTAAGATTATTTTTTATCATTAACTAATCATTATCCCTTTCAAATTCATTCCCATCTCTTTCAACCCATTCCTTCGGCTCTTTGAATGAGTGTATCTGTAAGTATAAAAATGAACTAAAATAAAACAGAAATGGAAAAAGGTTTTTTTATTTGGGATAATTTTTTTTTTGATGTTATGACTTGTAATAATATGTTTGGGATGGAGAGAGTAGTGTTTCTTAAAATCTATACTGCTAAAAGCTACCTTGTTTGTTGAGTTTTAGCATTAGTTCCATTTGTAAATAATTGTTTCGATTAATTTAACGTTTTAGATAATTTTTTAACGGTTGAGATTAAATTGTTTTGACTAAACGTAAAAAAACTGCTTGATATTTTTTTTAAAAGGCAAAGATTACTTGATAAAATTGTTGTCAAAGTCAAATTTTTCAAAGACGCTGTCTCCAAATTTAATAAATGTCTCGTTTGATAATAGTTATTTTAAATAGCTTTAGCGTTTTGGATATTTTTTTAATGGTTAAGATCAAACAATTATAATTAAACGCTAAACTCTACTCATAAATAGCTTTTCAAAACATAAAAATTACTTTTAAAAAACTATTATCAAAAGAGTCGAGGAACAAACGAGTTGAATTACCAAATGATGTGGGGCTGCCTTCATAGAAGGTGGCATGGGCCTTGCACCATGGACCGGGCTGAAAATCTGGTTTACGAGGCTTTTGGGGCACTCCAGTTCGTGAAACACTGTTTATGTGAAAATTTGCTTCATCGCCATGGCCGTTCACTGCATGGGACAATATTGCTAATGTAGCCAAGAGGAAGACATGATTTAACCTCCTACTCAAACACAATGCCATTTTCTATATCTTTTTTTTCTTCTTCTTTTTCTTTCTCAACTTTTGTTATTCTTTTTGCGTGGGGTAAAATCTGAAAGGTTTGTCTTTGTAGCTTGTTGGAATTCGCATAAATAGCTGGTTAATTTTTTTGGAATGTTTTGGTTATGGAAGATCAGCAACAGATTGCTAGATTTCGGTCCTTTTGGTTAAATTTTAAGGGTTTACTCGAGTTTGATTAACTTAATTTGGTATGATTGTAACTAATTTTCTTCTTAATTAGCATCATATATATGCAAATTTAGAACTTCGTTTTGTTAATTAATTATTCTCCGCTCGTTTTCTTTAATTTGTTATTTCGGTTGCTGTGTACTATATATTGTTCACGATTGCACATAGAGTTTGGTACACTAAAAATAGGAATCTTCACAAAGTTGATTTTGCTACTAACCTTCTTAATTTTTTTTATTTTACCACCAACATTTTTATAGGATAAAAATATTATTAACATATTATTAAAGGGGTAAGTTTGTCAATGGACACTCGGTCATGAAATAATCAGCGGCTGTTGGAGGCGGAGAGAGTCACACAGTAGAGATTGAGGAACATATGAGTGGCTGAGGTGTGACGGATTAGAGTCTGAGTCAGCTGAATCGAAGCCGGTAAGTTGACTTTTTCTATCATGGATCTGTTACGATTGATGGTGTTCCGATACTGACTGAGCGGGAAAAAGATTGATGTTGGCATGGTGGAGGTTCGACAAATGTTTGGGGATAATTGTTCTTTCCAATTAGTTAACGGTTCTGTCATGCTATGTTGCACCGACGGCTCAGTAGTTACAAATTTACCCATAAAATTAAACGTTGATGACACTTTTACTCCAAAAAAAAATTAGTGGCAAAATGAGGGATTTTAAAAAAATTAGTGGCAAACTTACACTTTCTCCCAATCTTTAATTATGTAGTACTTCATATGATCATAATTCTCTGTCACTTTCTCTCTCTCTCACACATATATATATATATATATACATTATCAAATTTGCAAGAAAAACACTACCAAGATGCTTTGTCTTTCTCGCACTCCCATAGGGTTTCGAATCCCTGCTTTCACCGCCGCTGCTGGCTGCTGCTATATAGCTACCGCGCCATGCCAGAGGGGTCGTTGGATTTTTTCTCGCTGGCTCTGTTCGGCTCGCATTGGTGTTTCTGGTTTGTATTCGTGCAAGATCATTGTGGCCGCCCATAACTCTAACGTTTTCCAATATCATCGCAACGCTTCGATTGGAGCGAATCGAGGCGCCTGGATTCTCCCTAGAGCATCCTCACAGTACTGACGGTCCTGGTGGTGGTGCGGTTTCGGCTGGGCTATGGTTTTGGCACATCAATTTTGACGGACTGGGATCAGAATTAGATGTGGAGGTCAGCACAGTCGGGGGTGGGTGTTTGACACATATGGCGGGGTTCGTTTGATGGGTGGTGGTGGTATTCACCACTGGCACTAGCGGTCGTCTTGGCCGCGTGGGGATGCAAGGTCACCCCTCTGCTTCAACAGAAGTCTCGCTCACTCACCGGAGGGGTCTATTGGCCTAACGGACCAGCTTACTCGAGATTCGCCCAGTGTGATGTTGGCTGGCTTTCGTGGGTCATGGTGGAAGGACTGATGCTGTTACACCCACCTCAGACACTTGGTGAAATTCTGATGTAATTTGGCCGAAATGGTAAATTATGTAATTACCGGGACAAATTAATGACATGTATTGGAATATGT
>JBBYHH010248050.1:0-13030 GCA_038382905.1 Daphne laureola
GGTCATCGCGGCTCGGCCACTCGTCGCCTGGCCGGTTTGGGTTGCTGCGTTGGAGGCGGCGTTTCGCCAAGCTTGGCGTGGGGAGTTCACCTTCTCCATCTGACCAGTTAGTTTTCCCACACTTGGGAATGTGTTTCTCATCGAATTCGACAAACCGGAGGATGCCTTTGTTGTTCTGCACCGTGGTCCTTGGGCATTCGGGGGCCAACTGGTTGTTATGGTTCCGCTAAAACGAGGTGATCGTCCATCTACTATTATGTTTAATTTTATTGAATTCTAGGTGCACCTTCTTGATGCTCTGTTTGAATGGTTTACTAAACACATGGCTGAGTTGATTGCGAGCCAAGTCGGGAAGGTTGTTACTGTGAAGTGTAGTGGCCCTACATTGCATTTTAGAGTGTCAATTCCGGTTGGTGAGTCAATCCGTCGTCTCCTTCAAATTGAACATGTTAAGACCATTAAGACTTTCCACTTGTAGTATGAGAATTTGTCTGATTTTTGTTATGCATGTGGTAGACTTAATCATGTGGAACAAAATTGTTTTCACTGTGCACAAGTCAGACACAACTCAACTCATGGTTACAAGGTTTCGGGGGTGTGAAACGTACTGACTATGCAAAGATTCTGGGAGTGAAGCGATTACAGTCAAGGAAGAAACGTTAGATGATGAGGGCGGTAGTGGCGGCTGCACAGGAGGTATGAGGCAAGTATAAATTTGCAACGTACTCATACTTTAGAGTCACTTTTGAAACAAAATTTTATTCGGGTATAGATTTGTAACACAAACTATAGTTTAGGTATAGATGATACAATTTACTCCTTTATTATACTATCATGGCGTTGAAGTGTTTTGTAGCCTACTATTTGACATTTGAGAAGTCTCCATGTTCGGGTTCAAAACAAAAACAATTTGTGGTAACGTTTTAGATTGTTTTTTAATAGTAATTAAAATTAAAGAGCTCTTCTATTGTGAGACGGGCACATGGTGCACAAAGAAAGACCTCGGACGCTGAAAATGATTATGAAGCCCTACATCGCAAAATTAAGAATAGGATTTGGTAAAGTTTGACACTTGCCATTTCCGGGTGCTGTCCCTTCCTTGACCAAAACGCCATCGTCGCAACCTCCCCGGTCAGTCTCCTTCCTCCTCCTCCTGCCGTCTGTCTTGCGCTTCTTCTCTCTCTTTCATTCACTGCTTCTTCTACCGCAACATTCGGTTGTTGCCGTTGCCTCTCTCAAAATCAAAATAAAAAACCCTTATTAATACTAATCCCTAATTTTATACCAACACCACCGGGCCGGTGGTAGGGTTTTGGCTCCACTTCCCAATTCTCCTTCATTTCCGCCTTGATCTCAACTTCGATTGCTTCTCAGGTTGTAATGCGGCTGAGTTCGTGGCGTCCAGGTGAGTGCAATTCGGTTCTTTTACCCAGTTTCCCAGTATGGCGCTCTCACCAGTATTGCTCTTCCTATCGCAGATTGTTTGGCGCTGTAGGAATCCCTTCTCCGTCTTCATCTCCACTTCAATGGATACAAGTGAAGTCATTGACCTCAGTTCGTCTGATAGCGACGTGGAGATAGGACATGGGGCTTCAAATTCATCGGCTTTCAGGGGACCCTCCAATTCTAGGGTTCTTCCTCAGTGGGCTAATTCGCATGGCTCAAATTCAAAATATCAAGGTCCGTCCGCGTCAATCATTCTTTTTCTTAACTCTGGGTTGTCTCGAATCATCTTTTTTTGTGGTACGTTTTTTCGTCGTTCTGGGCTTGCAGGATCTAGTCGACAAACTCAGAAGGTCCCTGCTTCCGGTAGAGGTTACAGTCAGAATTCGAGTTCCGCAAATGGAAGTAGGATGAAAGGTCCTATGCCTCATGATAACACTGGTGGCAGTGTAGCCCCTAGTGGGGTTGTTCTTTTGGACGATGATTCCAGGCATCTTTCTGGGAATGGGAGTGCGGGTCCATCCTGGAAGGTTAATTCTCGAATATCTAACGGATCTAATACAGATTTCCAGAAGTTGTCATCGCAACAGGCTTTGCGGAGGGTCCTCCCACCATCACTTCAGAGTTCTGGACCAAGTAACCGACCCAGCAATTTGTCAGAGCATGCCAATGGCAGTTGGAACCATGAAACTCAAAGGAACAGTTACGGTTATGGTACTCGAAATCCTGTTGACCGAAAGAACTTTTCAAGAGACATCCATGTGAGAGGAGGTGTTGTGACTGAATCGGTTCTTTATGAAAATGGTGGGAACCGGGTTCTTCCACCATCTATGCAGGGAAAGCCTGGATTTACACCTTTTGTTGGTCCAAGTGACCCAATGATCACTGGGAATGATGAGAGAGTGATTTATCAAGAGGCAATTCAGGTAACTCTGGGTCAACAAAAATTTACAAGCTAAAAATGTTTAAGTTTCTTATAGAAGCTTGATTAGGATCTGTGCGGTGATTGTTGGGGGATGTTTGAGTTTCACAAGAACCATGCTTTCATAGCCTGTTTACACAGTCACGTTTTTTGCATTCATCTTCATCACACGTAAGGTTTTTATTAGTAATTGTTGAAATTGTGAGATGATAAGTCTTAGGTTGTGTCAGTGTGTGCGTCTAACTTATCATCTATATGCAACTCGCAATGCTCTTCCTGGACTCTCTCAGGGGTAAAAATGTCAATGTTCAACTTTAAACTTTCTAAGATCTCTTCATCATGTCAATATAGATAAACATGGAGTATGTTAGACCTTTTCTGAAAAATGGCCTAATACTTCTACTAACTCTAGTTTCTTCTGTTATACCATCCTAACGTGGCAGATACACACTGTCCATTTTAGTGGGCCTTTTCCCCTCTTCCCTCTTTCGAAAGGTTAATGGAGGCCTGATTCGTTTTTTAGTTTTTGATTAAGTCAAGTTAGTGTACTTAGTTGAGAATTTTGGTTTTGCAGACTCTTAGTCAACCAAGAATGGAAGCAAATCTACCTGATGGCATATTGACTATCTCTCTTTTAAGACATCAAGTACTTTCCTCTTTCTGCTGTTTCGATTTCTTGCTTGGTTCAAGTGTCCCAATTTTATTTTTGTCACTGACGTTTCTTCTTCACAGAAGATTGCATTGTACTGGATGCTTCAGAGAGAAAAGGCTACACATTGTTTGGGTGGAATGTTGGCTGATGATCAGGTTGGGTATTTCTTATCTAGGTCATTATTAATTGAAGCTGAATGTTGTCATTGCAATGTTCTACAGTGTTTCCATCAAGATGAGACTCACAATGTCATATCTTACAGGGTCTTGGCAAAACCATCTCAGTTATTGCACTCATACAAATGCAAAAGTCTCTGCAGTCTAAATTTAACTCGGAAGATAATTGCAACATGAAAACTGAGGCATTAAATTTAGATGATGATGATGTCGATGTTGACAGTGGTAGGACAAACAACCTAAAGCCGTCTGCTGAATGTGAGGATATTAAATCAGTTCCAGAGGTGGGTACATCTGCTGGCATCACTAAAAGGCGGCGGCCTAAGGCTGGTACTCTAGTTGTATGCCCTGCCAGTGTTTTACGACAGTGGGCCAGAGAGTTGGATGAGAAAGTTGCTGAGGAAGCTAAACTGTCTGTTCTAATTTACCATGGTGGAAATCGAACCAGGGATCCCGCTGAACTTGCCAAGTTTGACGTGGTTTTAACTACATATGCAATTGTCACTAACGAGGTCCCCAAACAACCTACAGCCGATGAGGAAGAGCCTGTTGAAAAGAATGGGGATGAATATGGATTATCTTCTGAATTGGCATCTAGCAAAAGGAAAAATAAGATGTATAACCCTAGCAAGCGGGGGAAAAAAGGTAGAAAGGAAATTGATAGTTCCTTCATTGATCCTGATTGTGGTGCACTTGCTAAGGTGGGCTGGTTCAGGGTCGTACTAGATGAAGCTCAAACTATAAAAAATCACAGAACTCAAGTGGCTAGAGCTTGTTGCAGCCTTCGAGCCAAAAGTAGATGGTGCCTTTCTGGAACTCCTATACAGAATTCGATTGATGATTTGTACAGCTACTTCAGGTTTCTGAAGTATGATCCTTATTCGAATTTGAAATCATTTCATTCGAAAATAAAATATGCAATACAAAGAAATTCCGTAGATGGGTACAAGAAGCTTCAAGCTGTTCTGAAGATAATAATGTTGCGGCGCACAAAAGGTGAGTGCTAGTGTAATTTGTCTCCTAACTCATACTGACTCCGACCCCCAAAAAATTGCACCATTTATTTAGCATATAGTGTATTATTATTATTATTATTATTATTATTATTATTTTTTACATCTTGACAGAGTATACAGAGTATTTAAAATAAAAATACAAATTGAATGATTGTTTTTAGTAAAAGTTTAAGTCAAACACATGTTCAAAACTCAAATAAAATTCATGCATACTATTCCGAGGTCTTGATCATCTTGTTTTGAGTCAATTGCTTGCTGATATATGATCGGAGAAAAATCTGTTGTTTTTCCTATGCTTATGTTATTATCTTTGGTTTGTATTTTAGGAACCTTACTTGATGGAAAGCCAATTGTTAACCTTCCACCAAAAACAATCTGCTTGAATAATGTAGAGTTCTCACAGGAAGAGCGGGCTTTCTATGCCCAGCTAGAAGCTAATTCCCGTTCTCAATTTAAGGTGAGTTTGTTTTTTCCTATTTATTTTTGTCATCACTATCTGGGGCTTATGTTACCAATGGTTTTCTAATATTATGTAGCTGCTCTTTGTTGACATTTTTGTATTCATGTATACGAGCACAGAATTTTTCTTTTTCTTTGTTTTTTTCCTTTTTTTTTGGTGTGTGTGTGTTCACTGATACAAATCTGAACTTAAGAAATGCTTGCAACTCTACAGACTTCTTATGTGAGGATATTAAAAAATTACTGAATTGTTTAGAAATCTTGTCATAACCTAATTGAGTTTCAATTGAATTTGGTCTTTTCGGTTAAAAAAGAAACTATAATATCAATTATTAATGAAGTTGAAGAAATTTGTCTATATCTAAAGCTGTATTCAATGTGTACTTTTTCTCAGAAAAAGTTATTTTCTGAAAAATGTAGGGAAATGTTTTAGAGAAATTATTTAGAGGGAATATTCTATTATAAATATTTTTGGGAAAACGTTGATGAAATCGACACAACCCTAGTTAGAAGTTTTTGCAAGCTTTTATTGAAAAGCCACTGAAATGGTTTTGTATGGCATAAGTATAATAATGAAGAAGTTGAAGAAATTATTAAATATGTAAGTTGTATTCATTGTGTATGGCATAAGTATAATAATGAACAAGTAGGGAATTTTTTGAGAGAAAATATTTAAAGGGAACTTTTTATTATAATCCTTTTCAGAAAAAAGTTGATGAAAATCAACACAACCATGGTTAGAAGTTTTTGCAAAGCTTTGATTGAAAAGCCTCTGAAATGGTTTTGTATGGCATAAGTATAATATTCTCTTATTTGGGAAGTCTGACTATTCTAGAGGAACTTTTTGGTGTTAGAAGTCTTTCTTATTTCATACTCCATCTTTGAAAATTTGTCTAGTTTCTATTTTGGGTTGTTCATGAAAGTCTGTCTGGTTCGGAAACTTTCTACCACTCAAGTTACTTAAATACCCGTAAATTCCTTTCCCACTTTCCTTCACAGAATTAGGCATAATAGGAAAAAACACATATAATCCCCCACAATTATTCATCTCCTTGCCCAACCAAAACCTACAATTCTTTAAGGACGGAGGGAGTACACTCCAGTTGGTGAAAGGGATTATTAGATGAGTAATTGATTTGTACTAAATACAAACTTCCTTTAAGGATGAGAAGTTGCCTGATCATTTCTTAAAGCAAGCATTTCCTTTAAGGATACTCCAGTTAAGGTACTAGTATATTGGCTAGTTTGAGGATGTAATCTTGCTTTGTAATAAATACTTTGTTCTTTAACATCTTACTTATTTGATCAGGTACTGCTAACTTTTTTAACAGTTTTTTTTCTTCAAAACTTAATACTGCCTTTTTTTATTTACCTTGTGAGGCTGTTTCTCTCGATTGGATGTACATATACAGACCATCTTAAAATGAATGATTTTGTGGTGTTGTTTGTTCAACTTTCGGCTAGAGCAGAATGGAGACGCAAGCTGACCCCAACAGTTTGGATTAAGGCTCAGTTGATTGATCAATTGATTTTATATTTTACTTTCTGGCTGTTACAACAAATGATGTGGTGCTGTTTGATATTACTGTAAGTTACATTGTCATCTTCCCAGACCCAGAGTCATGTTTTCAATGCATATTCATGCAGGCTTATGCTGCTGCTGGGACATTGAGCCAAAATTATGCAAATATTCTTCTGATGTTGTTGCGTCTTCGCCAGGCTTGTGATCATCCAGTACTTGTAAGAGGATATTACTCTGATTCTGTCGGAAAAGTTTCTCTAGGAATGGCAAAGAGACTTCCTAGAGAAATGCTGATTGATTTACTTAATAAGTTGGAAACTTCCTTGGCTCTTTGTCAAGTTTGCAGTGTAAGTTCCTCATGCTTCTTCTTTCACCTTTTGGAGTTCCGAGTTTTACGCTTCCTGCAATTTGTGGCAAATCCTTGCTTCTCTAGTGTTATTATAGGGAGATAAAACTCTGCATTGAATCACTGTGAATGGTTGCATTTTTCAGAAAGATATAAGGAAGTCCTCAAAGTTACATGCTGTTATGACATGTGTCTTGTAATGAATAGTTGCAGTTCGCTGGAATGTGGATAAACCAAAAGCTACCTGGTTGTATTGCACATTTTATTAGAATTTTCTTCAGTTGTAAATAAGCATACTGTTATATATTGCCCTAGACATATGTATGTTCTTGTTTGTTATTTTGATTGCAATTCGAAATCTAACTCATCTAGGCTTGCATGAGTTATTTATTTTGTTTTGAGGTTTCTGATTCTTGCAAAGATTTGCGCAAAACTAGTCTATTCAATAGCAATTTGGACGGTGTCTTGCGCTATCCATGAACTATTTCCTTTTCCTTCTACTGTGTCATGGTAAATTCGTTTGTTTTGAGTTATTATGATCTCTGCTTGTTCTTATTGTCCATGAGGGTGAAGAACTTAAACGGAAAAATGCCTATTCATTAAAATGAATGGAAATGTGCCACATGATCTGAGTCATATAATATGCGGGTAAATGTTTTTCTTTGATATTCCTTTGTCGGTTTAATTCCATTCTAAGACGGTCTGATATGTTGGTCGGAGTTCATAGATTATCTTTCATTAATGGCATTAGTACTTCCTCTTTTTTCCATTTATATGATACTAGTAGTATTTTAAATGGTTCTCTTGATAAATAAAAAAATGGTTCTCATGTTCGGTGTTGATCTTACAATTTCATTCTTGTAATGAAACATGACTATCTCAACTTATCACCATCTAAATATATTTTTTGTGCAAGTAGAGAAAGCCTATGATGGTCTATGGGAATTTTATCTCGTTATTCTTCCGAAAGAATGTTGCGATCCACTAATGCTTTTTTACATCACTTCGTAGTTTTAATTAATACTATGAGATAATTGATTGACACGATAAACTTTGTTCCAGTGATCATAACACAGTTGAGGTTCAGCGGCAGTATGATGATGATAATATTTATAATTCGGCGGGCTTGCTTTGGTGCTTTATTTTCAAGCAATGTATGCTTTTGTTTTAAAATGTTTTTCTTTTTACTGCATATGTTATAGGTTAGGGCTGTGGTTTTTCAGAGGAGAAAAATGGAGAAAGGACACTGAAGTTTTTGTGCGGGAATAATCACCCTTTTTGGTCTGAAATACATTAAATATTTTTATTGCAACATAAGAAACCACCCACTATCTTTCTGACATACACTAACTGCTATAGAAACCGTACCAGCAACTGCTTTAAAACTGACCTACAGAAAACTGATCTGGTAACCTACACAGGTAACTAATAGGAGTACTAGTAAACTGAGAACATATTGTAGTTTACGTATATAAAATATCTGCTAACTTCTAACACAAGATAATAAACTCTAAACACATAATTTAACAAGGGTTGTATATGTTTCATGTAGTCCAGCTCATTTTATTTTTTAAAGGGAATGGAAAACGATAAAAGCATGTTATTGTTGAAGATCTGTCTGAAATCTTAGTTTACATTCTTTCTCAGGACCCACCAGAAGATCCTGTTGTTACCATGTGTGGTCATGTATTTTGCTATCAGTGTGTATCAGAACACTTGACAGGGGATGATAATCTATGTCCAGCATCTAGGTGTAAAGAACATATTGGTGCCGATATAGTTTTCTCTAAAGCCACACTAAGGAGTTGTATTTCTGATGATCTTGATAGTAATCCCACCGAATCCCAGTTCTCTGCTGAAGAAGTAATGCAAAATGAGTACACTTCATCAAAAATCACAGCTGTTATTGAGATTTTGCAATCACTGGTCTCGGAAAACAATCTTAGTGCTGAACCTGGTTTCTCTCAAGCAGCTTCATCATCTGCTGCTGAACCATCTACGGGAAACGTTGATCCAGATGTCTGCGTCCTGAAGCACACAACAGTTTATTCAAGGGCACCAGCTGAAGCACCAGTAAAGGCAATTGTTTTCTCCCAATGGACAAGCATGCTGAACCTGGTTGAGTTTTCGCTGAATCAGTATTGTATACAGTACAGGAGGCTTGATGGCACTATGAGTTTAGCTGCACGGGACAGGGCGGTCAAAGAATTCAACACTGATCCGGAGGTCTGATTCTCTATGTCTCACTCTTCCTAAAATAAAATACTCTTGCATGCGTAAATGTGTTTCCAATGGCATTCTGAAAGTGATGCTAAACTAATCCTATTTTTGTTGATACTAGATACCATTGTGTACATAGGTTTGGATTTCCTTACATGTTGACCTTCATGAGACTAGCAGTCCTGATCAGGTGCTTGCATGCCGCACAAGTAAAATTGTAGGGTGTTGAACTGGATTAGGATATTTTGATGGGTTTGTTTAAAAAGTTAGTGGTTGATGTTAACAATGAGGACTGCAGCTGTCTTTCTCCTTTTTCATTTACTTGTGCTGGAACAAGTTGACAATTACCGAGATGTGTGCTTGTAAATAATGCATCTGTTTGTGACAGGATTAATCGCAGACAACTGACTTGCACCGTGGAATGACAAAACTGTAAATCTGTGCTCTTTATTTTTTGGATGAACCTCACCTCTGTGAATTTGTTTCATTTTGTTCTTTTCTGAATGGTTTAAGCAAAAGTCTGGGAGGCCGGAGGGAGGGCTTTATTTGAAGAACTATTTTCTCCCTGCCTAACTCTCAGGCTTCTTTTTATGTATTGTGAATTCCCTTTCTAAATATGCTGAGTAATATTGTTCCCAAATCCATGATTCTCAATTTCATAAGTAAACCCATCTGTGAAGTTTGAGTAAACTGAAATTGTTAAACCAAAGAATCAGTCAAGCTCAAAATCGTATCTTTTTTTCTATTTTTTTCCCCCAGTGCTGGGGTGGTGATGAGTATGTTTATTGTCCTTGTCCCATCTTTCCACTCTTTCGAGATCCCTAATGTGGTAATTTTTTCCCAGGTTGCTGTGATGTTGATGTCACTGAAAGCAGGAAACTTGGGCTTGAATATGGTTGCAGCATCCCATGTCATCCTTCTGGATCTGTGGTGGAACCCCACCACCGAAGATCAGGCTATTGATCGGGCACATAGAATTGGCCAGACGCGTCCTGTGACTGTAACACGGCTTACAATTAAGGATACAGTGGAAGATAGAATACTAGCCTTACAAAATTGTCCTATTTTGTTTTTATTCTTTGAGTTTTCTGTCATTATGAAAGATAATTTAATTCAGAGAGGTGAGACACATCATATTTTTATTCTCGCGCATCATAAGGCTATGTAAGCACATCACATTGTCCTCAAGACGCATCGTATTAATGTTGTGCCTTGTGCAAGTTTCTGCCTTCATGAAATATAATATGTGTACCATATTGTTTGTATAGGGCATCATGTTTTGTTGTCAATATGTTTTTTTAATTTGTGGGATCTTTTTGCCATCGTGAAATAGACAACATAGTTTGCATACCTGTAGGTCATCATAATATTTGTTTAGAGCATCCTATCATTCTTGCGGACGCATCAGTTTATCTTGTAGGAGCATCATGTGTGTATCTTTCTTTATAGGGACTAGTGATGTATGTGCTCCATCTTCAACTAGCAATGGATATGATACCGAGGACATATGTCGAAAGTAGTTTAAAACTGATGATGATTCCTTTAAGTTCTATGAGGATTTTGGGAAATCTCTTGGTTTTGGTGTTAGAAAGTATAGGAGTCGGTCTTCATCATCTGGGCTGATTAGTGTTAGATATTTTGTCTACAATCGGGAAGGTCAGCCTAGAGGGATTCCTGGTGATAGGGATAAATATAGAGCAAGCTTTAGATGTGGGTGTAATGCTTCGGTTCGCTTTGCTCTTAAGAATGCTCTGTGAAAGTGTATTGTGCATTTGAGACAGCATAATCACCCTTTTTTCCCTGAACATCAGAAACACTTTATGAAGTCTTCTAGGAATATCAATGAGCATAAGAAGGGCATGCTCTTGGGTTTGTTAAGTGTCGGCATTAAATCAGTTGATGCTTGGAAGATCATGGTAAAAGAGGCTGGTGGTATCGAAAGTGTCGGTTTCTTGAAGAAAGACATGTGGAACTTGCTTGCTAATGAAAAGGCCCAAACTAAAAGGTGTACTGATGCACAACTGTTGTTAGACTACTTTGTGTCACGTTCTAATGAAGAAGGTAACTTCTTTTTCAAGTATGAGATTGTTGATGGTCATCTTAGTAATTTTTTCTGGAGAGATTCTGAGATGCTTGTTGATTTATGACATCTTTGGGGGTGTTGTGATATTTGACACAACTTATCGTACGAATATGTATGGTATGGTTTATGCACCTTTCATTGGGGTCAATAATCATGGATTCAATGTTATTTTTGGTTGTGAGTTTCGTGTAAATGAGAAGGCTGAAACTTTTGGTTGGTTATTTGACTAGTTTCTCGAAAGTGTTGCTGGGAAGCAACTTTCTACAGTTATGACCGATCAGTATCTAGCCATCGCATTAGCTGTTGAGAGGCACTTTCCATCGTCCAAGCATCGTCTTTGTTTGTGGCACATATCACAAAATGCGAGGAAGCATCTCGGTTTTCTGTTGAACATGAATGAAGAGTTTAAGCAAACTTTCTTTTTCTGTTTATATCGTTGTTTATCCGAGGAGAAGTTGCTTGAGAAGTGGTTTGCGATGGCGGATGCTTATGATCTAGGTGGTAATGATTGGTTGGCTTCCACTCTTGAGATAAAGGCTAAGTGGTGTCCGACTATGGGTGTTGACAATTTCTCTGCAGGTATTTTTATTTTTGAGCATCATTCTGTATCATTAGCACATCATATGGTATTTCCAGAGCATCATCTGTGTTAAGTGGGCACATCTTACAACTTTTACACATCATTATGTTTCTATAGTACATCATGTTGTATTTCTAGCGCATCCTTTTTGTTAACTGGCCACATCATATTATTTTATACCTACACATTATATTTTATGTGGAACACAACATGTATTACTTGTGGCACATCATCGAGTTCTCCAAGAGCATCAGACAGTTCCTTTTGCATTTAATTATTATGTCCATATAATATTTGTACCATTATTATTTTTGAGTTGGATGCATTATTTGGTATATGAGACACATCATAGTGTCTTGACAACACATCGCATGGAACTCAGAGGGAATCAGAATGAATGTTTTTTATTGTTTCTTTTTACTATTTGGAAAACATCATAAGCTACAATGGGATCATCATTTAGTGACTGGGGCATATCATATAGTAGTCTTGATGCATCATATATCATCTTATGTACTGTTTCCGCCCGTGTCTAACCTGTTTCATTCATTGTTTTTTCTAGGCATTTTATCTACCCAGATGAGTGAGAGTACTAACCACATGCTAGGTGGTATTTGCGATAACACATCTTCTTTGGTTGATATGGTTCGGTCATTGTCTAAGAGGATTAATGAGTGGAGAGATAAGTCCAACCAAGAGGATTACCGGAACCATGGTAAAACTCTTAGGAGGTTTCGGAAACTTGATATTCTTTCTTCTGTTGTTAAGATATACAGTTTTCTATCATTTGATCGGTTTGAGAAAGAGGTGGAGGATGGCCTTTGGCTTTCTTATGAGTCTATTTTGGTTGATGGTGATCTGAGCGAGTATAAGGTGGTTTATTCAGATTGGGATCCACGTGAATGCACTGTGCATTTTGTGAAGACTGGTCCAATTACTGTTAGTTGTTCTTGCAAATATTTTGAGAAAGTCGGTTTTCTATGTCGACATGCTTTGCGGATTCTGAATGTCAATAATGTGAGTAAGTTACCTGAGCGTTACATTCTTGTGAGGTGGCGGAAGGATGCTAGGATATGTGTTGATGTATCTAATGCTTCTGATAGTGATCCCAGATATAGACTTCATTCGATGCCATGGTGGTATAATTTCATGAAAGAGATGTATGGTGTCGCACTTTCCAGTCAAGGAAGTGATGAGCTGAAGAAGGTTTGTGATGTTGCACTTGATGACTTGAAGAAGAAGATTTCATTTGGTGAGGATGTTGCTGATGCACCTTGTTTGAGTTATGTTTGTGAAAATGTTGTTGACACTGTGATGGTTGGTAATCCGGAAGTAGCATCGAATAAAGGACGGCCTCGGAAAGAAAAAAGAATTAAGAGTTCCGTAGAAGGTGATGGCAAGAAAACTAAGAAAAACTAGAGTATTTTAGGTTAGATTTTTAGTTGGTTTTTTTATTCTGTTCTTAATTTAGAAAAAAAGAAAATGAAAGAAAGTTCTGATTATATTACTGTAGATACAGATCATCAATTGATCATATGAGAGCTTCCCTTTAGATATTTGGGATCATCATTAGACATCGTGGGAGCATCATGTTATACTGGTTTATAAACT
>JBBYHH010248268.1:0-13029 GCA_038382905.1 Daphne laureola
TCCGTGAGTCGGATCGACCACCGAACCTTCTGTTTGTGACACGGTTAAGGAATGGGTCTGTTAAAGGGAAAAGGTCTGAAAGGAATGGTTATGTGGGTCTCCATGACCACAAACCCTCTGTCTCTGATTCTTCTTATGTCTGTATGATGGTATGGTTATGGGTTTGGTTTCGTTGGTCTCCTCGACCACGAACCCTCTGTTTCTGATTATGCTTCTGATTCTGCTTATGTTTCTGTTATGGGTCTAACATGGGACTGGTTCTATGTGTCTCCACAACCATGAACCCTCTTATTATGATTCTATTTCTGTAGTGTCACAGTTCCATGGGTCAGAGCGACCACCGAACCTTCTACTGGTGACACGGTAAAGGAATGGGTAACGTATGGGAATGGTTCTGTGGGTCTTTTTGACCACAAACCATCTGTCTCTGAGTATGATTCTGTATTCTGACTTGTTCTGTGTGTCAATGTGACCACGAACCCTCTATGTTATCAGATTATGTCTATTTGATTCCGTGCGTCTTTGAACCATGGAATCCACTAATTCTGTATTCTGACTGGTTTTACGTGTCAATATGACCGCGAACTCTCTGTGCTATTAGATTCTGTTCTGTTCCACCTTTAGGGCATTGAAGATGATTAAAAGGGTCCTACGCCCTCACTGGTACCAAGCGTCTGAAACATCTGATGAGTTTGTCTGTGTCTGTCTGAAGGTTTTATGTACTTCTTACTGTGGTCCTATGGAAGTTCCACAGATAAGGAGGCCGTGGTGGTGTGTGGGATGGATAGGAATGTTCTGTCTGTTCTGTCTATTCTGTCTGTATGTCTGTATGCCTGTCTCTGATTATGCTCTGGTCTGACTAAGGATTCTGTATTCTGTATTTCTGCATATCTGTTTCTTCTGACATGTCATTACAGGTTATGGAAAGAAAACATTTACTTCTACCTAATCTCTTACTGGGTTCTTTCGGGAACTCACCCTTATACTTTAAAGATTTAAGGAGCGTCTGGTTCAGGGCCTGCGGTCTAGGACCGTACATCTATTAGTGTAGTGTACGTAAGGTACACTACCTCCTTTGGTATTCTGTGTTTAAAGTTAAGGTTAGAATGGATATCTGGGAAAGCAATAGAAATTCTGTTTGGGTTATCGGTTATGGATCTGGTTATGATCTGTTAATGGTCTGAAATGGTACATTAAGTTTATGGCTAATGGATTGTCATTCTGTATCGCAGCTAGCAGCGCAGCATCTGTTAGACCGGGCTTTGTCGGATATTGTTGACCCGACACCCGGATTAGTGTGTGTTTATTCTGTTAACCTGTAGCAGCTCTGTAGCGTAGAATGCATTGATCATGTAGGCATGTAAGAACGGATGAAATAATGTTGTATGGATGTTTCAGTTATTTCTGTATATATGAATTCTTTGGTATCTGTATGTATGTTTATTTTATTGGGAAGTGCATGCCTGAGGCGGCCTTCTTTCGTAGCATCGGTCTGAGCTGAGCTCAGCTATCTGTATTATTGAGGTTTCTATTCTGCAGGTCAAAGGATCGAAAAAGGTACGTTCTTGACTTCCGCATTTATGGACCGACAACATGGGTATCCCACATTACTGTGCTACGCGTTTACGGGGGTTGTCGCACCGCTGCCCTCCGACCCCGAGACTGCTTCCCGCCGGGCCGTGTAGAGAGGGGGTGGTGTGACACTCGCAGTACAAAAGTACCAAATAGGATGGTCTGAATCTTAAACAGTGTGGGTTTTGGGCCCACAATGCCTCCTTAGAATAGATCAATTTGATATTGAGGTGTGGGGTACAATGAGTCGTATGACGCCAATGTCTCCCAAACCTTGCCACACAATGTGGACCACGGCCAATTGGAATGGAGTTCAAACTCTCATCTGGTCCTAGAAGACAAAATATATTCTAACATACCACGTATCTTCAGACTCTGAATCTCAGAGTATCAGAGAACCGAACATACTTAACTTATGTCGAAAGATGTTACGTACGCAAACCAACATTGGTAATCCGATGTTGATTTTGGATGTCTTTAACAATCACTGACTCTGACTTGTACATGCAGAACATCACCAACCTAAAGCATATCTGATCCGGGATATATACTACAGAATTGCCCTCGTTGGCAATTCAACTGGTGTAGGAATCACAATCATTAACAACCCACTGACACGTGTGATGTCAATCCTCAACTCAATTGGGAGAATAAATTTCTGACCGATACTAACGCACGTTTCCACAATATTCCAAGGTCAAAACTAGGGGGCCAACAAACAGAGCACCGTGCCAGTGTAACATCAGACTCGGATATCAGAAAGAATCTGAATACCTCGTTGGTATTCTATAGGATAGAATTGGTATAGAAGGTATTCTTGGGGCAGTCATGTCACAAAATAGAACTTCGGGATGGAGTGTCATAATCTAACCATAAATCATAACACATGGGTGAGTTGACCCAATACAGAACGAAGATCGAGTAGCATACCTCGGAACCACTCTCTCTCGGTGATAAGCAACAGCTCCCAGAAGAAGAACTCTCATTCTTCCACAAAAATTTAACTGGACTTGATCCTGAATAACTTATCTTTCCCACGATAAGCTGTGAAGATGAACTCCCTAATGATGAAATTATGAAATTCTGACTCATGAATTCAGAAAGGGAAGTTGGTAATTAGACCAACCTTGTAATCCTCACCTTCGTCGGTGCTGGGAATCTTCACCAGAAAGCAACCTTAGTGTTCATTTTCCACTTCACGAACAAGTCGGAATGTCATTTACATGACTTCTTGAACTAGCTCTTGGACAGGATCCAAGACCCTAATCCTTGAATGACCGACATAAGATAAAGGATGTCGGAACATAAATAATTGTGTGCCAAAGTACACCATAGACACATTCATAGATTTGGGAATCATAATAAGGCACTTTCGAATCACTGGCGTCAATCAACTGCGGCAGTTCACCATAACGATAATGTGATCTTCCAACCTGCGAACAGATCTGAACATTGATTCATAGACCACTAGCCGGAACCCTACTCAGACAACATTCGTAACACTGAGTATCACAGGGGGTCAAATTCTAAGCTCCCCCATGGTTAGCACATCCATAGGTGTGTGTAGTTACCTGGCCAGAAATATCTCACAACTGAATCCGAACACCTTGGCGGTGTATAGAATAGAACAGAATGTCCAACCGTTAAGGTATTTAGTGGAATACAGGTAGGTGTAACCATATCTTCAGTCTCACATGACAGAAGCGGTTGACACTCAGTGTGACACACAATTTCAAAAATCTGATGCAAACTGAGTGTCGCAGACACAAGTACCAACGTTACTGACATGAGCAGAAATAGATGACACTTATCATACCGCAGAATCTATGGAAAACTGACACAACTAAAGATGGACTGGGGTTTACAGTCCCAGACATGCTTCTAACCGTCACTCCTAAACATGAATCTGAAAATCTGACCTGACGACACCTTCCGCACGGATTTTATGCATGTCTTGTTCCCTCATGCACTTGTGAGAGCTCACGACATCCCTTTATGGAGTACACTTGAGGTCCTGAGATACGCACCCGAACCAAACTTAAGGATCCCCAGAAAGATTGGGTAAATTTTGGGCCAATTTAAAAGTCAGGAGAAGACCAGACGAACGAATGCACAGAGGCAGGCGATCGCCTGACCTTAATACATTATAAACAGGGAGCCAGGTGAAGGCCAGGTGACCAGAAACACAGTTCTAGGCGATCGCCTGACACCAGATCAAAATGTGCAGGGGGCCAAGCGAGACCTATGCTACCAAGAACACAATTCCAAGTGATCGCCTGACTCTAGGCGGCCATTAACATAAACTAATAGGGCCTTATTGTCTTCCAGACACAAATCTGACATTTTCACAGCTTACTAATTCCTTCTCTGATCTTAATCTATTGCAGGCATGAAAGGTGATAGTTGTTACTATCATTCCATAAATTATATTCGCAAAACCGACTATAACTCAAAATTCAGAACATTCCCAAAAAGAACTAAAGTCCTTACACATCTAACATAATGACTATCTCAGAGAATCCCAAACAGAAAGCAAAAACAGAACCTGACAAGTTGATCACAGACCCTCTTGTTGTTGTGGTTGTCATAATTGTTGATTCGGGTTCAATTATACCCTTCACTGAATTTCTGACAGAGTAGGGCCTTAACCCTTACTCTCTGATGTCAGATCTCGCTACTAGAGAGTCTTTTCTCAAAACCTGAAACTTTACAATAGAAAAAAGAGCACTTCTGAAACGGTTAACTATTTAACAAAAGCAAGCAACAGTATTCCTAAAGGCTCTATAGTGTAATACAATGCATGAATGCAGATAATCTAAGGAGAAGAGCAGAATCAGATTATATCACTTGACAACCACAGATCAGACAGATGGATCATAATCAAATCAGAATCATCACAGAAAACCCCTTCTTGTGGTTATCCCTGCTTGCATGATACCAGATTCATATGTCCATGCCTTGATGATCAAATCCTCTGCAATCCAAAATCACAGAAGAAATTCCTGAAACTTAATAAAACTGAACATGTTTAAGTTAAACGCCTGCAGTTCCACTTCTCATTCCAAAGTAGTTTACATAAGGAGTTGATCAGGCTCCTCACAGAACTATCCTGAAATAATAAGTGAAACAGAGCCACAGTCCCATCTCTCATTCCAAGGTAGTTCATGTAAAGAGTTGATCAGGCTCCCCACGGAACTATCCTGGGATGATCAGTGAAACAGGGGCTTGCCCATCCAAACACACCCTGCCGAAGTCCAAAAAAGGACTTATACATGTTCTGTTTACCAATTCTAAAACCTCGCTCTGATACCACCTTGTCACCCCCTGTCACTGAGCGGAAGTAGACAGAGCGGGACGGAGAGGGGGATGACTTACCGGAGGGAGGCCACTTTAATGCAGCGGTACTTATAACCCGGCCCAGTATTACTTATACGGCGATGGGTGTTCTAATCAATTTCATATTCACGAAGAAAACATACAAATATAACAGTACTTTAAATTAAGTCTCAAATCACTTAATCAACATGTTTATAAAATTTAGGCATATAATCTGGACGACCTAGGGCAATAAAGGCCTAACTTAATCAACTGCACAAACATGTCCATACTTATCCATAACATACACTAAACATCAAGGAAACCATGGACAGGAATAGATTCAATTCTTAAATACAATAACCATAACCAGATCATGCAAGCTATTGATCAGTCATACGAGACACCACTGTGATCCATGCCACATGTATAGATGCATTTTCACCGACAGAGCCTAACACACTAAACCACCTCTAGGTCACTACTGCTGCTCCTAACACAAATTAGGAAGAGTTAACCGTTAGTAGTTTCACCAATGCTCACCCAAAATTCTCAAACAGACAGATACTCAATCGAGATCACCCGCACACAAAGCTGAAATCACACAAAGGAGCATTATGTACCTGAAAGTACAAATCACAGATAATCTAATGGAGCTACTCCGCAGGTTACTTATCAGAATCTCCTAAAAAAGTATAATTATAAGGGGGCAAGTCCTCGAGAGAACTCAGTAAGGGCTTAAGTAAGGGTAATGGTTTGAAAAATAACCCTGCATAACACGATTAGGATACACAAAATATATCATGAATATAAATCAGAAAGATATGTCAGATATGGATGCAGAGCATACATGAACACATATTAGACATGAACATTATCAGACATGAGCACATATTAGACATAATCATAAATCAAACATGAATACAAAGAAGACATGTACATAGTACAGACATGGATACAGATCAGACATGAATATATTCAGACCTGAGGACAGAACAGACATGATCAGAAATCGGCCATGAACCTAGTTAGACATGGAGATAGTACAGACATGTACACATTTCAGACGTGCACACAGAGCCTACATGCACTTAATCCAGACATGAACACATATCAGACAGGTAGAAAATTCATACATGAACCTAACTCATACATGAATAGAAATCAGACTTGAATTCAGAGCAGACATGTACAGAGTTCAGACATGAAGATACATCAGACATGAACATAATCAGACATCCCGAAGGATGGAAACAGATACGACAGCACCCTGGTATGGAGGGGACCACACAGTGGGGTCAGATTCAGACAAACGCTGATAAGAGCAAACGCATGGTACCTACGAGGGGCCTAGGTTCCTCAAAACTATCGTAATTACAGAATTGACCATAAATTGATCAATACAGAGTAAATTTACATAATCGATCGCAAAGTGGTCAAAGAATACCAGAATTAGCTCTCCCAAGCTTAGTACCTGCATACCATGGGACTAGTCCCGGGGGTCACCGGGCCCCACCCTCGACTCGGGAACTAGCTTCAATTATCTCAATATGCATAAAAAGAAAACCTGGAATGCATATTCAAGAGAGTTGAACCCTTACCTGACAAATTGCAGAATTGCTATACTTTCCCCGAGGCAACCCAATCAGGCAACATTCCGGCTGCATTTCCACATAGCCCCAAACACAGAAAACACAACTGGACAACCACACATCAATTATAAATATAATTCTTATTCCATTGATCAACATTCAACACAGAAAGTATCTCCAACATAATTCCATCAATTCAGCCAACCCAGATAGGAAAGACTAAGGCAGTAAAATGTTACCGAACAATCATATAACAACAAAGGAACTCAATTCCACTTTAATTTTTATCAAACACCAACTCCTTTCATCAAAATGCAATTTGGCCAAAATGAAGGACAATATGCAAATGGATATTTCTTCAACAATTAACCAACAAATTAGGGTTCACAAGCCACCCTAAACCATTCCAAATCTATGAATCTTTAAAGAACATCCATCCCTTGCATAACCTTTATATTCGGCCAACATTGAAGTTTCAATAATAAATTCAAGCAAGTATCATGCTATTAACCATGTACACAACACTTGGAAGCTCACTTCCACCCCAATCCAACCATGGTTCACACAACCCTAACCCTACTCCATCCAACATGAAAATCGTCCAACATACAGAAAGTATGGCCAGAAAGCTTAACACCACTTCAAAATACACTTGAATTCAACCTTACCTTGAACAGAAACTTGAAGAACTTAGAGGAGTAAGACACCTCAAGATTTGGCCCTAAGGAGGAGGAAGAGAAATATGAACTTTTTATCATCTAAGCTTGATTTCATCAAGAGAATCTCATGAAAATCAACTTACCTAGTTGATTTCTTGAATAAAGCTTGAAGACAGGATGGAAAAGTGATGAACCCTAGGTTAGGAAGAAGAAGAAGTGGAACACGAAGGAGAAGGAAGAAGAAAGAAGAAATGACGAAATGAATAAGAAAGAAGAAAGAAGATATTGCTACTTTTTATTATTTTTTTTCTTTTCCTTTTCTTTTTCTTTTCCTTTTTATCTCTTCCAAAATTATCTCCTCCCTTTTGACTCCCCTTAGCCGCCTTTGACTCTTCCTTTATTTAATATCCATTTTCCTTCTTACTTTCAACTTTTCATATAAAGTGGACACTTGTCCATTTTGTAATCAAAAGTATTACTTTTTTACTTTTTCTATCATAACAACATAATCCTCTTTATATCTCCTCCCACATAGCCGACACTTTCCTTATCCCATTTAATTCCAATTTTTGTCCAATTTTTCTAAAATGATAATTTTACCCCCCGAACTGAAATTTTGGAAAATGGCCCGGAATTCACATTTCGACATCAGGATGTGAAATCTCATGAAAATAGCCCTCAAAAGAGTCCTGAGACTTCCATAAAACGTGCCCTGCATGTTTAAAATAAAGCCCCGGTACTACAAAATCCGACCCCGAAATAAAATATTCGAAAAAATAACCAATGTCTAGGGGTGGACTGTAACATCCACGGCGCAAAGCCAAGTATTGTCAAGTAAAATCATCACCTTGAAGGTGCTTGCGGCCGGCTTCTACCTTCCACCTTTCATCTTCTTCCAAGAGCTAGATCAAGGATCTAAGGCCTCCAATCAACCTTAGGGAGGTCTGCACCAAAGTGGTATCACAGTAAGGGTTTCTCTTGGTAAGTAAAATGTTAAAGCTTGCTTCAACTAAAACCCTTTGCATTTCTTTCAATCGGTTGAATTTTTGTGTTGTTTCTATTTTTTCATTCCGATTCTGTCTTGATATTTGGTTTCTCCAGGAAAACTCTTGCCCCTATCTGCTAGAAACAAGTGTTATCTTCAACTTTGTAGAAGAAATAGTTTCGAAAAAAGAATAGAAAGTATCTGAAATTGGTGAATCTCTAAAAGATACCAAATCTAGTAACCAAGCTATTTGAAACCCTAAAATTTGCATTCTGTTCCATCTCGATTCTGTGTTTTTTTATTGAGTCCCTTGAGATGACATTTTGTCACAAGCTTCAATTAAATCGTGTGATCTTCAAGGTTTCAAATCAGAACCAGCTCAAAATAGCTATTCTTTGAGACATACCCAAATCTGTTAGCAAACTGAGTTCCGATAGAAAATTGAAAACTTAGCTAGTCATGTTTCATCTTTATACTCCAAATCTCTGGGATATGTTACGTCAAAGGGACATACTAAACATACTACAAGGGTTTTGCAAAAAAATTTCTAGAAGTATTTAAAAACATTCATTCAAAGTGGAACCATGTTGCTGGCCACTTAGAGATTTTCCAGATTTTCTTTTGGCCCTACTCAAAACTTGATCTCTTGTTTTCATCGACCCCATCCACCTAGCCCAACCTACCTTCATTAGCTAGCATGTTTTATTCTACGGTTTGAACATTTTTAGCACTAGGTTTTTTCTTAAGTTTTGGATTGAGTAAATCACTACTCAAGTGCTTAGAGAACCCTCATGAGGATTTATGATCTTGAAAATAGGCCTAGTTGTCTCACATTGTTGATTGAACTAAAATAGAATTGTATTGCCACCAAAAATGTGAGGGAGTGGTACTAACTTTATTATCTAATTGTGTAGGAAAATGGAGAATCCAAGATTGAAGTTCCATGGCTTTGGCATATTTGGGGGATATTGGCAATGAGAAAGAAATTTAGGGTCATACTTCCTAGCCAATAATTTTGTTGGTTTTCAAAAGATAGACTTTTTCATGGAATCCTTGAAGGGTGAAGCAAGATGGCGGCTTGAGGAGGAAATCGATATAAGGGAGGAAAATGCTGAGAAATGTATTTGATCATGGTCTCTTTTGATGGGACTTTTGAGGAGAATGTATGACTCCATCCACACCTACCTAGTAGGCCGTAGCCTCCCTCCATGCACCAAACCCCACACCATATCCCACACCACTCCACCCGAAACACAACACACTCATTCTTCTACCCGGTGCATGCCCCAAACCTCATGGAGCACCCTTGGTCGAACCTACCCCTTACCATATGTGCCACTACCTCTTGAAGAAGCTAGCCCCTTCTACATCCACTTGACCGAAGCTCCACAGCACCACTTTGAACACACTTATGGAGACACTAACGACCCCACATATACCTCACACTTCCTATAAGAGGCCGAACCTAGTTATGCACAAAATTGTGAACACTTAGCTACCTTTAGCCATGACATTGAGGACTTACACCCATATTGGTACAAAGGAACTACTAATTACTATGGTGAGGCTGAGAGAATACATGTTGAAAGGGAAGATGATGAGTTGAGTGGAAAGAAAAGTGAGATGGCTTATTTACCAAAGAAAAATCCTAGAATAGCCAATATGGAAGAAAATAAGTGGAGTGCTTTGAGAAAAGATCAAGAGAGGCAGGTTGAGAGAAAATCAAGGAGAGAACTTACCCTTGAGAGAAAATTCGAAGTTACCAAACCTTCAACAAGGCTCTTTGGTGTTGCACATACAATGGAGACCAATGAGCTACACTTAGAGGATGAGCTACATGAAGAACAGGATCTACACTCCCTTAAATTAGTGATGGGTGACCTCTTACCTTTTGTTAATGACTTTCATGCTTTTGATGACATTGATTCATTTTTTGAGCATGACACTCCTTGTGTTGCTTCGTATGCCATAGATGATAGTTGCATGGATATGCTTCATAATGATTATATGATCTCATGTCATGCTAGTGGTCTTGATCCATACATTGATGATACTTGCCATGTGTTGCATGAAGATAAAGTGGTTGAAAACCAAGTGGATGATTCGGCTAGTAGTGTACATATTTATTCTGTTGATCAACATGCCTTGGGTGATGATGTTTTGGCTCCCATATGTGATGATGATGATTCGGTTCAAGAGATGTATTATGATGTGTTGGCTACATATGATTTGTATGATGCATGTAAGAGTAGGGAAAGTGTACCTTTTTTTGAAAATGCATTGTTTGAGCATGATTCCTACTCTTCTTTTGTTATGTATGCCAACCCACTATATGAGCATGATTCAGGGATGAATTTTCAAGATGATATTATTGTTTCCATGGACTTGCATGACAAGGTAAAGAGAACGGGCGGATTGTCCATCTCTACATCTTTGTTTTCCACTAGTCCTAGTCTTGTACTGGAATGCGATGACTTTTTGATGATGACTAGCCTAGTGTATATGATGATTACTTGGGGAACAATTCTCTGCATGCTTCTTGCCAATCCCCTTAATCATCCCATGGAAGAAGAACTAAAGTTTGTGCTTAGTTGTAAACATGGCTTCAATGAGTATAATATTCTTGGTGATTATACATGCTACTCATTGAAGTATACCATGCTTCTTCTCACCATGCATATTGGTGTGATCATGCTTGATAGATTGATATCTTGTCACAACATGGTTGTATTTTGGTTGATTGTCACTTTGACCTTAAAAGTTTTAAGATTTAGTTCACTAACCCCTAATGAGATTTAAAGTTTGTTGTGAGTGTCCTTATTTTTAGGAATTCCGCTCCTTAGATTCAAGGATGAATCTTTTTTAAGAGGGAGGGGATGATGTGAACCTAAGAGCATTAAAAGGATACTTGAAGGACAAGAATGCCAGAGGCTTAAGGAGCAAAAGTTTCAATAAGATTCCTAACTTTAAACGGGTGTAACTTTGTTATCTGAAGTCCAAATGGGCCACTTAAGGAGGCTAAACTATAGCCCTGGAAATGAGTAATTGAATGCCACCAGTCTTATTCCATTACATAGTTACATCCATTTCATATGAGATATTCTGGTGCATTGATCTTGTAATGGCTATACAGGGGGCTACAAACCTTGAAATGGAATAAGACCGGTGGCATTCGATTCCTCATTTCCAGGGCTATAGTTTAGCCTTCTCAAGTGACCCATTTGGACTCCAGACGAGAAAGTTATAGCCGTTTGACATTGGGGATCTTATTAGTACTTTTGCTTCATAAGCCTTTCCCATGCTTGTCCTTGAAGTATCATTTTAATGCTCTTAGGTTCACATCATCATGTTCGCAAGAAAGATGGAGGGGCACTAGTCCCAGTTAAATTCCACCTCCTAGATGGAACTGTAGGAGTAATGCCCAGAATCTAATCCGCGGTGATGTGGTTTTTTTGACATGAATCATGTTATTTATATAGTTCAATTATTGTATTAGTTTGGATTTTAGCGTTAATCAAATAACACAATATATTAAATATATCTATATTCCTAAATGTCCCTAGTCAATGTGTTATAGTGAACATGGGTTGTTATAACACCTTTGAGACTAGCATAAGGGAAGATTCACATAGGTACTGTTAAGGCTTAGTTATGGATACATAAGAGAGGAGTTATGTATTGGAGCGACCATTCTGAGAGCATTATGGGATCATGGTGTGAACATCATAAGTATCTCTCATGGATTATAGTATGCGTAGTCCTTCGACTTGAGGTTATGAAGATCTGCTCATGTGAGTGGCATGCTTTAATTCCATGCTCTATCATTTTCTTGACCGAGGGAGTGTGCTAGTTTCAAGTGTGTGACAATATCATGGAGTATGACTGTCATGAACCAAGATGAGATTCTTCACTCCCTCAACACGGGAGAGTATTCTCATGCGCAAGATTGAACTGTAACGAGGATGCATAAGATCCACGTCTCGTGTCAATCTGAGAGTCTGAATGAAGGGACATAACATGTACACCGTATGATCATACCGATGGGTGAAGTTTCTTCGTGACGTTGACTTCACATTACTTGGGTGGCAGTGATGTGTTGGTAGATACCGTTCACTGTCTATAATTATGAATGGTAATTCATAATTACTACCAACGTGATGGGAACCTATAGGGTCGTACGCGAATGAGTGGGCTTAGGAGTTATTTAAATTATTTAAATTGGTCCCCGGGCTCCCGTTTTCACTCAGATTTGTCAGGGACTATATTTTAAAATTTTGGAAGTCCCCAAAATTTTCTAAAATTGTACAGTTTGGTCCCCGAGCTTTTGTTTTTGGACAAATTCAGTAGGGACTAGTCCTATAAATATTAGATGGCCCTGGAATTTTTTGAAATTGTACAAATTGGTCCTCGAGCTTCTAATTTTCTCTGGATTTGTTAGGAACTAGTTTTGTAAATTTCAAGAGATCCTGAAACTTTCTAAAATTGTACAGTTTGGTCTTGAACTTTTTTTTTTGGACAAATTCATCAGGGACTAGTTCTGTAAATCTTAGAAAGGTCCTGAAATTTTTTGAAGTTGTACAGTTTGGTCCCAGAACTTTTGTTTTTGACAGATTTGTCAGGGGACTAGTTTTTGTAAACTACAAAAAGACTCGGAACTTTTTTCTAAAGTATATATTGGTCCCTAGATTACTGTTTTGAACAGTTTGACCTAGGGGTTGATGCTGTAATGTAGAAAAGAGTCCTGGAACTTTCTGGTGATGTCTGGAATGGTCCCTGAGTTACTATTTTGTGCAGTTTTGTCAGAGATAGATTTTGAATATCTAAGAAAGGTCCTAAAAGTTTTTGTTTTTGCTCAAATTGAACCCATATTTTTCTAAAGGCATTAAAATGAACCAAAGTTTGTTAA
>JBBYHH010248377.1:0-13028 GCA_038382905.1 Daphne laureola
GAAGCCAATCTTTTAAGAATTGATCGTTTTGGGAATTTTGGCCAAAATGTTCAATTGAGCAAAGATTAGAAGATTCTTGTACTTTTCAGAAAATGGCCGGAAATGGGAAATTTGCTAAGTGTCGGAAAGGGTTAAGATGAAATGATGGATATTGATTCTGAATCGTTTGTATAATTTTTCAGAGTTAATGTGGGTTACTGGAGCACCCAAATAAAGGCTACCAAGGAAAATTACTGGTAGTGCATGGAAAAGGATCGGATAAGATTTTGATTGTTATCGTTTTGAGGTAAGGATTCAACTTTCTTAATATACCTTTTTGGGGATTAACACAGGGTATATTAGGCTAGTTGAGGCGGGTCCTCAGCCGGTGGTAGGGCCCTTGACCTGTCTTGTAAGTATGTCTAGTGGTATGCTGGTCCTTTACTTAAAGCACATCTACATCATGTTCGGTATTGTTTCTGCACCAACTCTGTTTGATACGGCTTTGACCGTGGGGTATCGCGACCCCTCGCTGATACCATGCGATTTCTGGACCCGTCTGGTTAGGCTCCGGCCACCTGGTCATTTCTGTATTGGGTCGGTGATTTGGATGCAACCACCTCGAACATATGGTATGATCGTTCTAACGTTTTCTGCAGGTTTTCGCATTTTTATCCACTAGATTTACCCTTGCCCTTATTGTGTACCTTTCGAGGACTCACCCCCTTATTGTAAATATTTTTTAGGAAATAATTTTCAGTAGCCCGTGGGATAGTCCGCACGGTTAATATTGTATGCGTACCGCCAGGTATATTTATGGGTACCGCCAGGTACATTCTGTCTTCCTGAATTAGATCATTGTTTATGGGGGTAGTCTCGATCGGTCTATGGCATTGTTCTATTTATGGGTTTGAAATCAACTAACGGGTTTTTCTTTTATGTTGCATGTAAGCAGTAACTTGTTGGTGCTCGCCTGGAGCAAAGTAAGTTTTCAGACTTATGTTTATTATGGCTCTGTAGCATAGTATGCATGCATATAGAACAGATAAATGTATAAGTTTAAATTCTGTTATGATGCGCGATATCCTGTAAAACCACTAATGTGTTTCTGGGCGCAGGTTTAGGAAAGTAGGTAAACTGAACGCCTTAAAACCTGTAATAACGCGTTAGGAACTTAAGTTAAGAAAAATTCAAAAATGGGCGGGTTTTCGAGACCGCAGTTTTGATGAACTCTGTTTCGACGTCATCAGCCGCCTCCAGTAAACCGCTTCCGCAATAGTTTCTGACAAGTAAGCACGGAGGGGTGGTCACACGGTGACTATAACATCCTCCTCCCTTAGGACTCTTGGTCCTCCAAGAGTACCTTCAAGTACTAAAACATTTCGGGATAATGGTCTATCATGTCCTTTGCAACATCCTTATTAGTAAGCGACTCCTTAACTGCGTACTTTGAAATTCCGACTTTCGTGTTCACAACAGAAGGGTGTTAGAAAAACTAACCCTATGATTCAGCTTCCTCGGTGCTGAAAATATTCACCAAAACATAGCCTCATTGCTCATTTTGCACCCTACGAACAAGTCGGAACTTCTTTAACGTGGCTCCTCGAACCAGATTCTAGATAGGGTCTAACACCCTGATTCTTGAATCACCGAATGCACCTCAACCATAGAACTCAATTAACCGACATAAGGTAGAGGGAAGTGTCGTAACAGAATTGAATACATACCGAAGTAAATTACATACACATCCTCTCCCTAAACAGGTTACAGATTATAAGTCCTCAACTTAATAGTGCACTTCCAAAGCACTGATGCCAACCCACTAAGGATGGTTCAACCTAATGATAACGTAACTTTCTAACTCACGGATTAACCTAAATGCTGACTCATATGCCACTAGCCGAAACTCAACATAGTCACTAACTAAATATGGTCGAACCACCGTCTGCTGTTGTTCGGTGGGAGTGGTAGTTTAGACTACCATCCTGAGCCTCCTAACAACATCCCAACCTTCAAGGTACATCTCGTTTCGCCCCGAGTCAACTACCAATATTTTAACCTGGTAATCACAGACAGTATCGAGCCCTAAAACTAACTGGTACTGATTTCTGGTAGTACAGATCAAATACATATCATATAAATAGTTTACAAATAAATACAGAGATAATGTCCATCTCTGTACCACCATGAATATGGATGCACCGGTACCGAAAAGTGCATGCACAAAAACATTATTCCAGAAATAATGTACCTGTTATCGCTTCTTATTAGGTAGTCTCGCCCTACTCGATATGGAATACCTGACCCGGTCGGGTCTGCTGCTGAACTAGTGGTGGTGGTCGAATCTGTGGTCTCAGCAGTGGAGCTCTCAGGCCGCCCTGAGCTATCCTGCGCTCCTGAAGCGCGTAGGACTGGGCCCTTGGCTGAAAACGGGGCTGCTCTGTAATGTACTGCCCTTGCGTCTAGGGGCAGTCTCTAACCCAATGCTCTGCAGACCCACACTTAAGACATTGGCCAGACTGGCGATAACACGTCTAGCCGAAGTGGCCTCTGTCACAAAGCTGGCAATACCATGATGTCCCTGCTGTATCTTTGCCCTTATCACTTGGGATTGCTCTGCTAGACCTACTGGCACCTCTGCTCGATCCCTGTGGTCCCGAACCTCTCCCGCTACTCTAGGGTCGGGAAGGTGTGGCTCAGGTCTCTGTCTCCTCCATCTCAATTAGAAGGGCCTTCTATATAGTATCATGATAAGATGTAATACTCAGGGGTACCACATACCTCCTGATCTCAGGTCGTAGGCCTTTGATAAATCTCTTGGCCTTCTCCTCCTCCATGCCATCGTACTGGGGAACATACCACACCATTCTATCAAACTCATACTCGTAGTCGGTGATGGACATGATCCCCTGGATCAAGCTATCAAACTCGACTTGTCAGCGATCTTGGACGGCATAATCGACCCATCGCTCATGAAATAGGTGGGAGAACTCCTCCCATCTTATACCAGGATCTCACCGACCCCGGTGAACATACTATGCAGTCTTTGCACCAAGCACTCCAGTCTACCAATTATTCACCCGATCCCGTAGGTTGAAAGTTGCCAGTTATACCATCTTCTCAGATGGGAGGTCCAACCTCACCAACAACCGATCCATATCTGAGAACCACGACTCAGCTGCCTCCAGCCCTCCACTACCTATAAATCTAGGGAGACCGAGGCGCAGGAAGCGCTCCATCGTGGTAAGGCCATCAGGACCTGTAGCATGCTCAACCCGGGGCCTCTGGGCCCTATGGGCATCCTATGGATCATCATCCTCTCTATCTCTGCGACGATGATCTGATTATCGATCTCTGCCCTCTCGCTAATGGTCCTGTATGGAACGGTCGGATCACACCTCCGACCGCACCCCCCAAACGCAGGGTGTCTCCTATCCTCATCATCCAAAACTAAATCTGACTGATAGTTCTAGGAACTAGTAAGTGTGGTAATGCGGGTGTCAACATGCACCAGCTCGATAGCCGTATACTCTGACCAATCACCCAAACTATCCTGAACTTCTAGGTCAACCTGTACTCGCGGGTCACTCTGACTTCCCTCAATCGAGACACTATTAAGGACTGTACATATCTGTCCCATTATCTATAGCAAGCTCTCTAGAGTAGGCTGTTGTCGAGGGGGACCTGGCTGGGGTTGTGGTTGCCTCGGCGTCCGTCTCCTCCTTCCCTGGTTCTTAGAAGCAACAAAATCCGTATCCCTATCTCTGGTTGCAACTCTCACTGTCGGTGAGTATTCACCATCTGAAATTTCACAATAAAGAAAGAGCACAACTTAATGGTTAACAATTTGACAAAAGTAAGCAGTAATATTTCCTAATGGTTATGTAGTGTAGATGCAATGTATGATGCAAATTATCTAACTATAACACAGAATCCAATCGTATCAATCAATCACAATTTAAATCAGAGACTCCATTTTTGCTTGTCTAACTCAAATTCAGATGTCCATATCCTTCATAGACAAGTCTTGAGTAATTCCTGATTCTCCCAAGTCAAACCGGTGCTTAATTATGTTAAGCATGTTTAGATCGACCGCCCTCGGTCCTAACTCCCGTTCCAAGGTAGTTCTCATAAAGAGGTGGCCAACCTCATCACTAAACTATCCTGGAAGCGATCGATGGAACAGCGGGCTCGTCCGTCCAATCATACCCAACATAAGTTCAGAAGACTGCTTCTGAAAATCCTGCTCTAATACCAACTTGTCACCACCCCCTTCTCTTAACCTAAGCAGAATCTGGCACGAGAGCTGTGAGGGGGAGGTGATGGCCAGAACGGGGGCCAATTTGGTAGGGTGAATCCATAACCCGGTCCCATAGTACCTTTCCCTTATCCTTATCGCGTCACTAATTTAGAGTGTTCCGGCGATACCAAAAATCCTGCACTTTAAACAGCCATATACATATAAGATTCCTACAATCACATAACATAAAGTTGAGCTCTGCTCAACATCAGATACACCAGAAAGGAGTAAGCACTCTCCGAGTAATGTAACATATCCAGAAATTAGAAAACAACATACAATAGATGAATATGTGAACAAACGTCCAAATGTGGTCTAATCTATATGTACATATGCATACCATGCCTACAAAGCCTAGATCTTGCTAAATTGAAACACATACTATACTTGGGTGGTCGGATCAACGAGAACTCCGATGATCACCACGTAATACTACTGCTGCTGCTAAACACATACAAATGAGTTAACCGTTAGTCATATCATTACTGCTCATCCAAAAAATCCAGATAATCATTTACCCATAATACACTCAATCGATGTCACCCCCTCGCCATTCCATAAACATAATCCACATAAAGGATCTATAAGTACCTTTATCACAAAAGCACAATAAGACTAGGCCGAACTACTCCGCAGGTCTCGTATCAGAAGCTCCTGAAAAACATAACCATAAGGGGGTGAGTCCTCGAAAGAACTCAGTAAAGGCCTAGGTAAGGATAACGGTCTTACAAACAACCAGCAATAAAAAGTTAGCATGTACAGTATGCAATATATTAAGCAGTTCATACATCCTAAATATCACATGAATCATGATATGCGCGAAATGCAAATGCACATAACGTCATCGTCCCGTCAGACGGAAATCAGAAACCATCTCGTCCCTCCGGACAGAAACATATACCCATTACGATGGCCCCTGATGGTCTGTATGCAAGCAAGCGGGGTTCCCATTAATAATTCGCATGGTACCAGTGCGGGGCCTAGGTTCCCCAAAAACTGTCGTGATCACTTAATTGATCAATTCACAATCAGGTTCATAGAACCTCAGAAGCACTCTAGTGATGAATTCACAATCAGGTTCAGAGAACCTCAGAAGCACACAATCAGGTTCATAGAACCTCAGAAGCACACAATCAGGTTCATAGAACCTCGGAAGCACACAATCAGGTTCATGGAACCTCAGAAGCACATAATCGATCATCCAGTGATCACAGAACTTAACAATCTGGGAGTTGAATGACCCACACTTGAAACTTGCATACCATTAACCTTACCATGTAACTAGTCCCTGGAGTCACCGGGCCCCACTCTTGGCCCGTGAACTAGATTCAACTAACCCAAATAGCATAAGTGTCCCAATAATGCTTGTTCAAGAAAGTTGAGCCCTTACCTGAAGAATCTCAAACGTCGAGCATAATCCGTAGCAATTCTACTTTCCCGTGAAAATCCCATAAAACTTTTCAATTGACTTTCCTTCGATGTCCAGCAACCCACAATAACTCTAAACAATCACATAACAATCAGGAATTGCATTCCTCAATCCATAGTTCAATATTCAACACTTAAAGAAACTTAGCATTTTCGACCAAGTTTATGGAAAAGTGACCAACCAACTTAAATGTTACACATCCTTCACTTATCATTAAAGAAACCTCAATTTCACTTTATTTATCGCTAATAATTAACCAACACCCTAATCTTTTTCTAAATGTTCAATTCGGCCCCAAATCACAAAAAGTGACCAAACTAAAAAATTGCTAGCAAATGCTCCCTTAACATGAAATTAGCTCACTTTTACCACACTTTGTCATTTAACATCAAACAACATCAAACCTTAACCATTTGACCAATTCGGCCATACGTGACTAGAAGGACAAACCAAGTCAAACTTTGCCAAGCATTCATTTATCAACATAGAAGCTCATTTCTCATCAATCTTCAATCAATTCCAACCCTTATACCTACAATCTAAACTCAGCCAAGAGAAGGACAACATGCCAAAATGAGTTCCTTTAAAATTTAACCAACACATTAGGGTTCACACACCATCCTAATCTATTTCAAACACATAAATCATCAAAGAACATTAACTTAACTCATCATCATCAATTTCGGCCATGCACAAGAACAACCAAGGGAAGGTAATCCAATCATCTTCCAATCAATTTAGAAGCTCAAATCCATCACTAATTCATCACAAGTCCTTAATTCTATCACAAACACATCTTTAAATCCATTCCCCTTAAAATCGGCCAACACTAGAAAATCAAGGGAGGATACTCAAATCATTTCCATTCCAATTTAGAAACTCAATTCTAACTCATATTCAACACAATTTAACAGATTATCAAAGAAAATCAACATAATTTCCTAACAAGCCAAAATCGGTCATCACCCTAAAATGACCATCCATGATGATTAAAGGTTACTTCCAAGCATAAAAGATGTTCACATTCATCCCATTAACACTTTGGTACTTCAATTTCAACTCAATTCCACAATTCATCAAAGAATTACAACATTGTTCTTCATCCCTTAAAATTCAGCCAACTCCCTCTTTGGCTAACCATGATGATTCAAGCATGCTCCCAAGCATAAAATGTGTTAAGAATCATCCCAATAACACTTTAACATCATCCTTTCAACTCCATTCAAAGATTGATTCAAGAACATAAACCCTAGCTTTCCTATTTCAACCAATCATGATGAACCAAGTAGGAAAGGTTAAGATCACTTCAAGATAACCTTAAATACATGGTTACCTTATTAAAATCTTCAAGAAATTGTTGAAGAAAATTTCCCAAAATTCCTCTTGAAATTTAACCCTAATAGGAGAGGAAGAGAAGTGTTCTTAACCACTACCCAAACTTATTTTCTTCATGAATCCTTCATGAAAATCAACTTACCCCTTTGAATCCTTGAGAAATCTTGAAGAATGGATGAAGAAGTAGAAGAACCCTAAGCTAAGAAGAGGAAGAAGTGGAAGCTAAAGGAGATAGAATAAAGAAGAAGAAGTGAATGGATGAAGAAGAAAGAAAAGGGAAGAAATATTTTATCTACTTTATTTTATTTTATTTTTCTTTGCTAATTCCTTTTCTTTTTAACTTAACAATTTCTCTCTTCTTTTTCTTTCCTTCTTGCCGATTTTGATCTTTCTTTTTATTTAATTTTGTCTCCTGTTTAATTACTACCACACATAACTTAGTGTAATATGACATAATCCCACTTGCTTCTTCTTTAATCACATTAGGACACTTGTAATCCACTTAAGTAAATATATATTATCTTATACTTTCCTTTTTACTTTTTGACTTTGTCTTTTATTCTCTCCTCATAACCACATTTAACCCTTTACCCTGAAAGAATATTTTCATCCAACTTTCTAAAATGATCATTTTACCCCCCGAAGTGAAATTTTGCAAAATGGTCCAAAATTCACATTTGGACATCACAATGTGAAATCTCACGAAAATTGACCTCAACAGAATCTCGGGACTACCAGAAAACATGTTCTGGACATTTAGAACAAAGTTCTGACAGTGACAAAATGTGACCATCGGGCAAAACAAATCGGAGAGTCACCATCTACCAGCGATGACTGTAACACTGTCACCCCTCTCTCGAGTAAGCAACAATGTCATGACTTGCGCCTGAGCTTCTTGAGGTGCCAAATTGGAGCCTCAAAGTGGTGCCTTACTTCTTCAGTCTTGGCTCTCCAACTCTTCAAAATGTTCATTTTACCCCTCTATAACTCTTTTCTTGATCACGAACTCTCCAATTTGGTCCGAGATGGTCTTGAATGCTCCGCAACTCGTGAAACCTTATCTCAAACCTTCTTTTGTGCTCAATTGAATCGTTTTAGAACCTTCACATATTGCACCTACAAAATATGATAATTGCAAGTAAAGTGCATAAAATTAATGATAATGATGCACAAATGATGTATTTACTATCTTAAACATCATGTGAAAGTGTGCATGTTTGCACACTGATCACACCGCCAAACCCAAACTATTAGTAGTCCCTAGTAACGCACACATCTATAATCTATCATTTCTCATTTTTCCTATGTCTACATAGGTCAATTCATGATTCAAGACCGCATGTCAACAAAGATTCACATGATCAATCAAGTTTTAAAACTATGTTCTCAATGAAGTAGATAGAGGATCACTCCTTAAGTGTTTATCTCTCATAAAAAAGGGTAGTGAATGTATGCGTGTGATCTTGTCTAATGCCTTCAATCCATAAGCTTGCCAACAAACCGAAACTCCTCCACCATTGTCCCTAAGGACGTTATATGCTTCATCGGTCGGATGATATTTGCAATGGTTGTAATGAGGTTGGGCTTTGTGTGAGGAATTCTGTTGGAGGCTATGTATATGAGTGGAGCTTAAGACTTACATGAACATGCAGGTTGGGCACTAAAGTCTACAGACTAAATCCTCAAATCTACTCGCTCTTTTGTAACTCTCACTCACTGTTTCAGTACATTTGCACATAATTCAACCTCTCAATTTTGTTTTGTCATCCTTGGATCTTTCTTTATGCTCAAGTGCATTTTTATTGAAATTTTCACTTTGCACCATTTTCTTCATATTTTTCTTTTCATACTCACTGCATTTCTTTTCTAATTACAACAATAGGCACATACTTATTTAATGTCCAAGGATGCTCTTTTCACTCTCATATACCTCAACAAATGTAGATATACTCCCCCAATCCCAAATTGTACACACATCCTAAAATTTAGCACCTAAAGCTACGAAGCATGCACATGAAGTATAAGGACAAAAGGATGATATAAGTGAATGGATTAGCTTAAGATATGGTTATAAGAAAGAACAGGCTTAAGGCGCAATGAGGGTAATCTAGTGAAATTAATGTTCAGGTTGGCTATTTTAGTCAATTGGGTCATTCCTAATTTTCCATCATCTTCCTGATTATTCATACTACACATGTAAATTTGAATGATTCAAGCAAGGAAGTTATATCTCATACATTAGACAAGATACTCTCAACAAAGAATAATTCACTCTCTATTTGAATTTTTTTAATTTTGGCCCAAACATCTCACCGGGTAAAAAGTCTCCATCTAAAACACAGAGAACACAATTCTGCCACTAAATTAGTTATATGCTTCAATATTAACACATGTCCTAAACATCAAACAACAAATTGAAACATAGAGAACATACATCATTAAAGACAATGTAAAAGTGGTATGGATCGATGTTCAAGGAATGTAAATACATCATTAGGCTTACTCAACCAACTCCCACATGATTTACACGTAAATCCCCCCCAAACTTAGTTGAGAGGATATCCACATGCGTTGGAAAGGGAAATAAAAAGGGTAAATTGAAAGAGCGTCCCTTGGGGGCCAAGTTACACCCCTCTAATGCTTTTGAGGTGGGAATTGCATCCAAATCAACTCCGAAGTCTTTCTATGGTGAAGAGTTGGTCTTCTCTCTCCTTCCAAAAAATACCTAGAAAGATATTCAATAAATACCAAACCCAGAGTGTGCAGCAAAGTATGCATCACTCTAAGAGAGAGTGATCCATGACTTGCAGATGTTCACGAAAAGCACATAGACACAAGTTATGCAAGTCATGCAAATGTGTATGGCACTACTGAAGCATGCAACAAGAATGAAAGGGAGACATGATGAGAAAAGAAATATAGCAAATACCAAGATAGAATTTCATGTGAAATGTACATAAGGTCATAAAGTATATGAAACATACATCTTAGCATTATACCTAAATGTTTTTCATTCATAAGATGTGGGTGTAATGTAAAAGGTCTTTCGTGATACACCATCATGCCAATTGACTGGAGTGTTCAGGCCATCTTAGGTTATCTTTATTTGGGAGGTCCATGCGGACTTTAATTGTATGTGCTTGGAAGTACGATCAAAGCTTTCTTGCTGCCATAACGAGGGCAAAAATTGTATTTTAAAGTGGTGGATAATTTATTTCTTCCCCTCATAAGGTGTGGCTTGTGTACTAGACAAACCATTATTTTTCCTCTTCTTTTTTGATGAGGACTGAGGAGATGGTATTATTGGTGGTGGCCACGTAAATGATGAGTTCGTCTCCCATCTGAGGACATTTGAGAGTTGGAAGTTCTTGAAGGTGCTTCTTGATAGATTTGAAGGCTGTTTGACACTCCGTGATCCATTGGAAGGCCTCTTGTTTTTTGAAGTTTCTTGAAGAAAGGCTTGCATTTTTCCCCGAGCTTGGAAATGAAACATCTTAGAGCAACGATCATTCCTGTCAATTGTTAAACTTCCTTAATGTTTGTTGGAGTACGCATTTGTGTGATTGTCGTGATCTTTTTGAGATTTGTATCTATGCCTCGTTCAGAGATCATGTATCCCAGGAATTTTCCGGTTCCCACAAGGAATGAGCATTTGTCTAGATTTAGTTTCATGTTGTACCTTTGGAAGGATTGGAAAGTTTCCTCTAGATTGGTGAGGTGGTCCTCGAAAGTCATACTGAGCTGACAATGAGCTAGATGTAGCTACTTCTAGCTAAGGTGAGCTAATGCCAAGATACTCTTAGCTCCTGTGATTTGGAGTGATTTGACTTGAGCTAACTCTAGCTACTTCTAGCTAGAGTTAAGCTCATGGGAGCTACTTCTAGCTACCGTTGAGCTGTTATGAGCTAAGTTTAGCTACTTGTAGCTAAACTAAGCTGAGATGAGCTGAGGAAAGCTACTTCTAGCTACCCTGAAGCTATGGTGAGCTAAGTCCATCTACTCCTACCTGGGTTGAGTTTAGGTGAGCTACATATAGCTTTCTATGAGCTCAAACTTAGATCCATGAGCTCAAGTATACCTCAAAAGCTCTTGGTGCGACCAGAATTCCAACACCCATGTCTCCGGAAAATTTTGCTGCGAAGAAGCCAATCTAACTGCTCGATCAAGTCATTCTTGAAAAAAGATGCCCATGTCACTGTCTTTTCCCAGGTGAAAGGAACACCCGAGAAACCCAGATCATCCAACCCGGAATCCAACAAAGCCAAACGGAACTTCTCCATTTTTTATGGTCGCGTTGGCGGCCCCCTGTTATTCTCATGAGCCCACGGAACCTCATTGAAATCTCCCACCACCAGCCATGGAAGAGTTGATTCACCAGCAAGCGTAGGAAACAAGTTCCATGACTCGACATAACGGTGAGTTTCTGAATGGCCGTACAAGCCCGTAATCCGTCAAGTGAAATCGCCCCCTCCAGCATCGCATCAATGTGGTAATTGGATAGGGAGAGGGGGCGGATATACCAACTGAAACTCCATAACAGCGCCAATCCCCTCTTCTGGCCATCACAATTAGCCGCGATACGGTCTTGGTAACCCAACTATCGACGAACCCAATCCATCTCTGATGCGGTCTTCCTTGTCTCCAAGAAAAAACATGATCAGAGCTTCTGAATGTTGAACAACACACTTCAAAGTGTGTATCGTATGTTTAGAGCCAAGGCCTTGGCAATTCAAGCTAAGGGAACTCATGATCGAACCCCCCCTCCCACACAGATAAAACATCAGCAACACACTTTGGATGGTGAACCACCCGGTAGAAGTGAGAAGGACCTAAGCGGCGGCGGCGGCAATTTGCGTAGCGCTGCTAGGTCAAATTTTTTTTTTTTTTGCTGGAGGCTTCTTTTTCTTATTTATTTGCTATCTTTATTAGTAGTATTTTAATTTTATGTATGTTTAGAGTATAATGGTTGAAGTTTTTGTGTTGTATGTTAGTTATTTAATAATTATTTGAGCTATTGTTTTTGTCTGTGAATACTTATAGTAATATATATTTTTACTCATTATTTTCAAGTGTTGGAATAATGTTATAAAATAAAATATTCTACAGAGTTTTTATGACAAAGTTTTTATGAATTGTCGAGGTTTGATAGTTTGAATATCGGTATTAAATTTTTATGTTTTTTTAATTTATTTATTAGAATTAAACTTTTATGTTTCTGTATGGAAAATTGATACAATTACGCATATTAAATATTGAAAACAAAACATTTGAATTCCTTATGGGACGACGTGATTATATGATTGACTTAAAACCCGCAATGAATTGCAAGTGATGAAAACCTAGAAGGTAACTACGATGTTACAATCACTCCCGGAGCGATGTATTTGGAATTTGAAATTTCCCGGGACCATCCCGGTGACTTGGAAAATTTCGAATATATGGTGATCAGATAAGTGAAATCAATGTTCGGGAACCTCATTTGACTTCAATTCAACCATATTTAAGGATTTTAAGACATTCCGGAAGGATCGGGACATTTTGCCAAAATTTGACTCGAGTGGGCAAAATGGTCATTTTGAAAAATTGGCGGGGAAAATATCCCCGGGGAGGACCCACATAAGACGGCGGTTTTGGACTGGTTTGGACTCAATTGTTAATCTTGGTTTGGTTAAGTCTGGACTAGAAATGCTTATGATTCATGAGGTTGAGTGTTGACTTGGTTAACATCATGACACCTTGGATTACAAGTTATCTCTTACACAAGTGGTCAATTTGGAAAATTGACCGGGAATTAATTAAGTAATTACCGGGACAAAATTAATGACATATATTGGATTATGTTCATAAATAAAGTCTATGTTCCGGAAATTTAGTCAAAACTCGTTATAGGAAATTCGAGTGACTTTCGAAAAATCGGAAACTTCCGCGCACAGCTTGACCCAGGGTCAGTAAAACATTTTTAATTAATTCCACAGTGGTCCAAAT